>JABFEB020000002.1:893719-904362 GCA_019775895.2 Stomatorhinus ivindoensis | reverse complement strand
TAAGACTACGGCCTCTCAGCCTTCCTATATACCCAGTAAATGTACTCCTGTAAGTTAAGAGTAAGACTACGGCCTCTATACTCACTGATGCTAAAGAGAAGGAGGGCCTTCATACAGAGGTACTCTTCCTGAGTGACCTGGAGCAGGTCAAATTCCTGGGCAAGGTGCTTCATCCGGACACAGTGCTCATACATGCTGGAGACGTGCATTCGCCGGCTGCACAGAGGGAGAGGGATGAGGATCGCTTAGACGGAAGGCAACAGGAAAGGGTCAGACCCAGGGTCACTGGCCTTTGATACCACACTTAAAAGGGCGATGTGTTCACTGTCCCGTCTGCTTATGAATGTACTGAAATTTTCCCATAACTTTCCACAATAAACTGAATAACTGCATGTGACTCATTAGCGGACTAAATGCACAGAATTAAATGGTGACTAGAGAATTTATGTACATATTAGAAATAATCTAAAAATTAATAAATCCATTGTTAATATAATTAATTTACTTACATATATACTACTTTTTAAACTTAAAATTATAGCATAATACATAATGAATTGTTTGCTTTGGTTAATTTTAAGGCTGATCTCAGTATACTCTTCTCCTCCTGGTACCAATCATTGCATTATACAGCAATAATACAGCCATTGCCCGTTACAATGCATTACAACGAGGGAAAAAAAATCACATCTGTTGACCTAAATTAAACAGAATAGAGTGGTCTAGAGTGAATTTATTTGAAATATGCAGTGTTGAAATTGCTGGCTCAGTACTCGGGGAATCTCATCAGAGAAGATCAGTCCAATGCGAAGATGGCCCTGCAAAGTAAAACTGCACAATGATAAACAATGTTGTACTTATAGTATTTAACTTCAATAACGTAACTGAATTGTTCCCGTGAGAGGGGAACTCTCTAAGGGGCTTGAAACAGAACAAGGATTACCTTGAAAGCTCTTGCAATATAAATAAATAAATAAATACATAAAAGCACTAATAAAAATAAATACAAGTAGTGTTGGCAGGAAAAGCTTCAGCTGGAAGATTCCTAGTTTATGGAACCATCTGCCCCATCGTAAGGGACGCCCCCTCGTCACAGTTTTAAGATCTAGACTGAGTGCCTAATATTTGTCTAGGATACTCTAAGCTATTTATAACCCAGCTTAACTGAAATACTGCTGCAGGTGCTGCTGAATGTGGTGGATGGCGGGTCTATATACGGCTGCCGTAGTCGGCATCAGTGCTGACTTACTACATTTCCGTCCAGTGCCCTGTGATTGGGTACTGTTTCCACCCAGGGCACACACCAATGAGCATCAGCTGAGAGACCTCCAGGCTGATGTCGAACACATGCAGTGACATAACAGGCCGACCTGCCAACCGTCATTGGCTGTCCTGGCAATGAGTTGAGCATAATAGCTCCTCGCCCCACCAAACTTTAGTTCTAGACACCTACACGCTGATTCTGGCTCAGTGAGAACAACCAGTGGGCGCTGTACAATAAGGAGGACTGGAACTTTAAAAGGTTTTGTTTTCCCCAAAAATATTCTTGACAGATTTTTACAGCTTTAGCATTAACTTTAACATTTGCTATGTTTATCTATAATTTTCTTCTCACTGGATTCCTCTCAAGCATGTTGGAAGTGAACTGAAATCCGCGGAGTGAATATACTTACTCATTAAACACAAGGTCAGGTGCAAAGTACAGCATACGGGCATTCACGTTCTTGTAAGACCTCCAGCCCAGGGCAAACACCATAACCCCCATCCAAGAGTGCTGAATGACAGTCATTTGATCGTCCACATGCAGATTTGGGAAACCTGTAAAATCGTACATTTACATATTTAGCGGATGCTTTTGTTCAAAGTGACGTACAAGTCAGACAAATAGCACATTGGAAACATTCATGCTGGCAAGGATTCAATTAAGCATGAGGGCAGCTAGGCTGAGATTCCTGTGAATTCCCAGATACAAGTATGAGCAGTATTGGAGCTGGAGCTATACAAGAACTACACTAATAATTACTACAGTGGCTTGTAAATGGCTTGAAAATAGCTACTGTACATACAAATGGTCCATGGGTGTTCTGAAATCAATGATAAAATCCTTTTGCTAGAAGACAAAGAAATCTAAATGCAATTCTACTACAAAACTACTACAAAATCTTTATGATCGAAAAATCGTCAGTGCCTGTTTTTAACACAATGCGACACAAATTCCCACCACAAAAAGAAGTTCACATGAAATTATAGCTGTGTGCCATAGCTGCAGGCGAGTTTTAATCGACAGATGCCACAGCCTGCTGCCTTCATTTAAGCTCTAATCCGAGCTGAAAGATGAGTCTGGAAAGTGCACACATTAATTTTAAAAACCACCTCCTAATCTTAGTTTTTCCACGTGGAGAGGGACAATAGGGTGCTAAAAAGAACATAATATTCAGCGAATGAAAATAAATGAATCGCTGGTGGGACTGAAAAAACAGACCTATGTTTTCAATCATCAAGACATCAGTGACCAGCGGAGACCAGTTTCCGTAACATTAAAACTAAAATCAATATCTATTTAACACATCTTTTCACTCTGTTTCAATACCTATTTGCACATTCCTTCCCACCTGATAAGGCTTTTTGTTTTATGTCCATGTCTAGATAGATGCCTCGTGTTTATACGTCTTGCATATTTATATTATACATGTTATTTATTTTTGCACTCTGACCAATGAGGGACGATATTTCATCTCGGTGCATGACACATGCGTCACAGAGCTCAGTCAACAATAAAGTTACTTTGACTTTGACGTAGCTGTAAAAGCTAGCGACCTAAGTGCTAATGAAATAGCAGCACCATCGAAACTGTACTCTCATGGTGAATTATGCAGAAAAACAAGCTCTAAGCTTTTTGTCGATCTGAGACGATATGAGGTTACAGGCAGTATTTTGGATCAGTGAATAGCTAGTGATTAAAAACCAAATGAGGAGCAGCCATAGGGCTACCTTATTGCAACTGCAATTGCAAGCACATGCAGTACTGTTACCAGATATTTTAAATCCTGTATTATACTGGTAATTGTCTTTGGATATGCACCAATTAAGTTCTCCAACTGTTCATGTCTGTCGGTTAATTGGAGGTGTGAATGAAAGATGATTGGTTCAGAGACATAACCAATCAGACTGTAGAGGAGGTGGGTCCAAGGAACTAGAGGAGGCGGGACCAACCAATCAGTTGTCTTGGTTCTACCTCCTCTAGTTGCTTGTTAAGTAAAACTCCTATGAGCCACATTTTTGCTTCCTCCCAGCTCCCGGAGCAAAAACGAGGATTGTCTGCAGGTCCCCGAGGACCGGGTTTGGACACACTGCTGTAATGTATTAGCCATCCTACCTGGCATCCCCTTGACCCATTTAACAACTTTGACAAGCTGTCTCTCCCCCAGTTCATTGAGGCTGGAAAGGAGAGAGGCCGCAGAGTCCGGCTGGCCATGATCGTGTCCGGCGTTCACCACAGCTGGCTCGATGTTCTGAAGGATGTTAATAAACATCTGCTCGGAGTGGAAGTTGAGGGCAGACTTGGGAGAGACGTAGGGAATGGCATCAGCCAAGCCCTGACTCGGAGGATCATCTGGAGATGTCAGCTGCCCGATCTTCTTCAGCTTGCGAGCTTCCATCCATTTAAAGTACGAAGAGCCACCATAATGCAAGAGGAAAAAATGTAAATAAGACACAGGAATATTGCTAATCTATAAAGCTTCATGTTAAGAGAATTAGCACTTTACAGACAAAATGAGAAACACATTTTCACTTGTGATTTACTGTTGCAGTTACTCTACACAAATTATAAATTCTAACTCTGCAATTATATGTTATTCTTTTGTGAAATATTAATTTTGTTTTACAAGGTAAAATAACTATTTCTATAAAATAACTATAAATGATATATTAAAAAATTAATAAAACAAATCTGATCAAATGTATTCCTGTTTACCTTAGAAATTCTTAATTGTACAATTTTTTTGGCATGTAACACAACTAATATTGTCAATGCTTTAATGATCTTAGCAACCAACTTTGCAGTAATGTTTGTTTTCATTTTTAGTGCTTCCCAGAGGAATTTTGTGGATGCAAAGTTGTTGAGCCATTAAAAGCACTACAAAGAAATACCACAAACTCTGAAGCCAGCCCTGGATGACAGTAATAAAATCATGGTTAATAGCTTTTTCCAGGAACATAAGGGTGCTTCTCTGCATTAATGGCAGAGGTAACCATTATTTTATTCTAGCCAGCCAGTTTGCTGTAATTAAGAGTACTCACAAAAAAAAAAATCAGATGAATTTTTATCCAGACTAAGCAATGGATGTGTTACCCGCATTAACAAAATGCTTTCACGTTTGCATACAGTTAATTTATCATTCATAAAAATGCCTAGCATTGGCTTGGGACAGTGTAGCTATTTTCCCCCAAACACAAACTGTGTTAATTTAATTACTGTAGGCAGCAGTATCTGATGCCAAACAGGACTCAGTTTCCTCCAAAACCCAAAATCAGCCTTTCCGAGGAATTACATTTTTTAAGATGTATTGATCTCATACTTGCTGCGGAGCACGACACACATAAAATTTACCACTAGACACATTAACTGTTACCCATAACCAAAGGTGCGTGTGTGCGGATCAGGTTTATATTACATTGTGGGGACCAAATGCCTCGTACAATGTGATAAAAACCTGTTATTTTGATGTTGTGGGGAACACTTTTCAGGTCCCCACAGATATCTTTGAATGCAATCAAAAATCTAAAAAAGTCTCCTATTTTGTTTGGTTATGTATGGTTAAGGTTAGGGCTGGGTAGGGGTTATAGTCGTCATGTTGGGATTAGAGTTTTCCCCATAGAATGGAGAGTCCCCACAAAGATATAATTACACACCTATGTGTGTGTGTGTGCGCGTGTGTGTGTGTGTCTGTGTGTGTGTGTATACATCTTGTGGCAACAGCTCGTAACGCACAACACTCACATAAAGAGTTAAGCGTCACCACGGCCGTGACTTTCCTATTTCCACCTTAGCGTGTTTTTTCACTCCCTGTCATTGGCAATCATTCTTACTGATTTAAAACGCAGCTTAAGGTGCGTAAGAAAATGAGGGCGGGTGTAAGTAATGAGGTGAAAATCCAGAACTTTGCGGGGGGGACTTTGATAAGTGGGAAAACTTTAAAAGCTACTGAACTCCGAATTTTCAGGCTATTTCTAAGATATTAAAATGGAAAGCTAATTTAGAACCATTAAAAGCAGTGCATTTCTGAGGTAACCATGCCTTTTATTTAAGAAGTACATCTTTGCATATAAAACAAAAGCACACTGGGGAATCTGCACTCCTCATCTCTGCAAGCTATTTTAATCAGGATTTATATAATAAAGTGAATTAAGGCTTTTTTTATGATCAGCTTTTAGCACAGCAAACATTTAAAATCTTGAACAATAAGGCCAGTGTGATATTTAAAAATGTTGATAAGTATAAATCAAAAAATATTTTTCCTTTTAACAAAATTAAACAAAGTGCAATGCTTGAAGATGCAAAAGGTCACCTCTGAAACTAATTTTAAGCAGAAATGTCTTGATAATTGAGCTGAAGTGCATCTTACTACTTTCTATACATGAATCATCTATTGAAAAATTCAGCCAATGACATGATCAAAAGAGCATAGTTCACCTCTACAAGGACACGCTGTTCCACTACCGTTTCCCCCTACAGCTTTATGGCGGTAAGGATTCCTGTCAGGGACAATCTGCGCATTACGCCACATTTTCCCCTTCTGTCTGTCTACGACCAAGGGTAAATTACAAGCATTTTGGACGCCTTAATTCATGTTCCACTTTAATACACTTTCATTTTTCACCTATTTGCGGAATGGCACAATTTTCACAGTCAGCAGGATGAAGTTCAAGAACATGAAAATTGAGCCCGGGACTAAAATTGTTCTGTTGCATATCCATCCTGGGACCTAATGTGATACAGGTCTGGGGAAATTGTAAAGGAGAGTGAATGGTGTCTGGGAAGAATTTTGTATGGAAGAGTATGTAAATTTATTTTTGAAACTGACATACTTTAAAAGCAAAAAAATTCAAAAAAATTCAATGACTGACAAAAAATTATGTAAAATGATGTGGATTATTTACAGGGAATTGAGAAAGACACTGGTATAACTGGCTAGTGGTACATTAAAACAACACCTCAGTATGAGAGTGCTGCACAGGAGTTTAAATACCTAACCCCTTAAAGTGTTTTTAACATTAAAACCCAGCAGTGTATTGAAAACAATGATTGATTTTCCTTTATATAACAGATCCTGGCAACAAACCAGGGAGAACACAAAAAAATGATGTGATTGCGATATTTGAAAGCACTAAACAATGGAAAATTATTCATAGTAAAAATACGTACCACCACATTTGAAGAACCTACACTTTTTCCAGGGATAAATTACAAAATAATTTTAACGAGCTAACGATGACAAAAAAATATACCTCCGAGAGTCATTCCAGCTTCAAAGCACCTCTTCAGCCGGCAGGATGGGCAGTTCTTCCTCCTGAGCTTATCAATGGTGCAATCATTTCTGCTGGCACAAAGGTACCTCTGCTTCCCTATTAACACAAGCCAAAGTTCGACAGACAGGGGAACTCAGCACTCTGCTTCATCGCATCCTGGAGTACCACTTCACAGGCTGCTGAACATCACGTTGCATCCACAGCTAGACACGCTTTGGCTGACTCTATAAAGTTACTATAGACCCTAATAGTACTATTACCACTCCTATGAATAATAATAATAATAATAATGACAACAATAATACTATACTTTGAAAAGCAATGTGAAAAGTACTATAATAATGATAATACTGCTACTACTACTAGTTATAACAATAACTTATAAATCATAATAATAATAATAATAATAATAATTATAACAACTAGGACTTACGGTTTAGGCTGGACATTCAGATTTAGGGAAGAAAAATAATAAAAAATAATAATCCTAACAAAAACAAGAGGGTTCCATAGGACTACATGCTTTGGAGCCTTAATAATGACGACAATAATACTGTACATTGAAAAGCAATGTGTAAAGTACTATAATAATAATAATAATAATAATAATAATAATAATAATAATAATAATAATAATGAGAAGAAGAAGAAAACTAGTAATAAATCTGATTTAGGGGTCAGAAAAGATAGGCCTACAGGTAACCAAAGTGATGATGTGTAAAATGGTGTACGCACTACAGCATGATGTAAGGCACTCCTCAATAAATATGGGTAGAACAAAAAAAAGAAAAGAGAAAAAAAGCGGCTTGTGAATTCATGCTCTGTTCTGCCGACTGACCTTCGGCGGCTCTCTTGAAGAAGACTTTGCAGCTGCCGCATGTGAGCGCTCCGTAGTGACAGCCTGAAGCCTCATCCCCGCAGATCAGACACGTCCTCTGAGGCGGGATGAAGAACTCCAGGGGGAACACACTATCTCGGCCGTCCTCGAACCTGCCGGAACACTCAGGGCTAAGCGCGGGCGTGGGGAGGGGGGCGGGATTATGCTTCTGAATCATGACTGATGAAGAGCTTCGCTTGCTCAGAGTCGTTCGGCAAAGTATGAAATCCACAGGTGACATGACCAAAATGTTATCTTCATAGACCATCACATTCAGCTATTCTGTACAAATAACTGAATAGTAAAATCATGCTCTGATTTTAAACGTTTATAATTGAAAAACAAACATTTCAGCTTTTAATTGCAGTGGAATTAAATATAAATATGATAAATTGGTCATAGAATTTGTCAGTGTACCAAACTATAATATTTAGTTCTGAGCAGAATGACTGTAATAAGTGCATCTTCCTTCAAACAACAACATCGTTAAAGACAAAGAGAACAATATTGAGCATTATGAAGTGTTATGATTATGTAATTACTTCTCGTCACCAGACATCAGCCAACGCATACACGTCTTAAAAAAGACAAGTGACGGCAATAAAAAAAGACATTCTCCGCATTTTATTTGTAAATGACTAACACTTTAATAGAACACTTAGCCACATTTTAATAACTTATTTTTTTTGTTAATAAATGTCTAAGGGAGAAGGGAAAAATCACATTTAAAGTCTACAAGTAAATTAAACCGCAATACTCGTCATAGTTATGTAATCGGGTTTCACTCCTTCCCTTAAGTCCTTTATGGTGTGACCTACTTCATATATTAGCAGACAGGACAGATAGAGTTCAAGGCATATTCACATGACATTGATACCATCGTAATCACTGTAGCGACCGATGAAATAAATATGGGCATTAAAGTAGTGTGTCTGCTAAAGCTAAGTGAAAACTGAATTCAATTTCTAAATAAAAAGTAAACAATATCATGGTGTCGCAATGTGTTTTGTCACTGTGCAATCATAAAAAATAAAAACATGCTTGTAAGATTCAATCACTTGAAGTTATACTAGCTGTACTAAGCTGATACTTCTTGCTAGTCAAGCTTATTTTCACAGTTTTAAAAATTGTGACGCTGTGTTACAGAAATAAATTTGCCATGTTCAAATGCTGAAGTTTTATCTTAACTGACAACCACTGAAAGTAACTGATTATTCACAGTGTCATCCAACTTATCTGTATAAGTGCAATGCAACTTATCTAGAACAATATCAGGTTCATTTTTTTAATGATAAAATGCCAATAACGTATCATATAAGTGAAATGAAGATAGGGCTTTTTTATAATAAGACTGAAAGTATAGCCTTTGCCCATTTAAATTCAAGGCATCTACTGAAGCTAACAACAGTCACATGGAAGAAGCTGGCTGGCACAATGTCTTCCATGCAAATAATAACCTCCAAGAATGGGTGATATTTTAACCACTGTTGAAATTTAGAGTGAACCTAGTTGACTAGACTGCGGAGACAGGGATGCAAAAGAAGTCCACACCACTGTAATTTCAGATAATAACCACTATTCTGCTCAGTTGACTGGCTGCTCTGTGATTCCTACAAAATGATTCCTGCATGGAACAGCATAATATTTCGCTGTCAGATCATGGGATTGGTGGGTGCTTAGACCCAAAAAAACCACTTAATAATAACACATTAGGAATGGTCAATATATAGTTATACCATTTATTAAAATACCCCATTCCTCCAGTTCTGGTACCACTTTTATTTAAATTAATTATTTGCATACATAATTAATTGACTGTTAAACTGCATATAATTAATTCTGAATTATGTTTCATATGCTGATGTCTTTTTGCACGGTGGTCTTTTTATATTTTTACATTTAGATTTTTATGCATATTATCCGACCAGTAAAGGCATGCCTGGCTAAATGCATCATGATCAAATCCTTATTTAATTACCGAAGAAACAAAATATCTTAATTGTCGTCTCCATAGTTACTGAACATTTTACTGCTGAGACGATACAGCAGAATATTAGCATGCCACTTGAATCACGCAGTTTTTATTCTCATTACTTTTCTTGTCGTAGTCAACCTAACAGTAGGATATTTTGTGTGTGCTATATGGCAGAAAGCGGCATGAGCAATGATAAAACGTAATAGCGAAATTTTGTGCTGCTGATCAGCTCCCCCTAGAGTCATGGGTCACCTGTAATATTTTTAGTTAATAAAAAACTACCTGATTGGCTGTGTTGAAAAAATATTCAGGCTGTTAAGTCCCAGTCCTTAGGTACTACGCATTTTTTTCAGAGCCTTATTTTTCCCATGAAACACTTGTTCACCCCTTCATTTCTGCTCAAACTGCTTTTTATGGATCATTTATTAACCCAGATAATACCATGAAGGGCACTGTGTATGGACGATAAAGAATAGCGTATGTTCTGGCACCATTCAGCTCTGAGAAGACCAAAACAATTACAGCACAATTTGTAAAGAAAGCTAAATAAGAAAATTACAATAACAGCAAATATAATGAGAGCGTCTTTGTCTCTTGGTAGATGGGGCGATAGTCTATGAAAGACAAATGGAGAATTTCATCCAACTGTATTGCTTCCAGCAGTGTTACTCGAGTTCCCTCTGATCTCTCCTCTGTGATCAGAAAAAAACATTTGCATCTCACTACAATTAACCTGTCATTCCGCCAAGTCATCTTCTTAAACGGCCCTGGATTGTTTTGTTGTTAGATGACTTCAGGAAAAAAGAAAGAAGGGTGTAAACACTGTAATGATGTTTGTCCATCTGTAAAATTAGTTTAGTAACTTTAAAAGTTTAGGTCTGGAGCTTCTATGGCCGTTGAATAACTCTACTGAAGCAAACATTCCTATCTCAGACTCTCCGGTTTGAGTTTGATTTATAGCACCTGGCCCTGGCGAGTAGGATTTCTCCCGCAGAGCGACATAACTTCCATCGATCCGCCACAGTTTTATGAGGTTTATGGCAACTCTGTGGCAGCCTCATAAGCTCCTCCCACAAAGCTGTCTGCTTCCTGCCCAGTTACTGTTTGCCAGCAGCAAGAGATCAGTCCGCCTGCTATTTGGCACAGGGTCTCCTATATGGCGCCATGCGACGCTTAGCATGAAACGCTTAGCATGAAAAGAAATTATCTACCTTCAGGAAATCTGCGGGCAATGACGGGACCAAGCTGCTGCACAAAAGC
>JABFEB020000002.1:867596-893619 GCA_019775895.2 Stomatorhinus ivindoensis | reverse complement strand
CCAGCAGCAAGAGATCAGTCCGCCTGCTATTTGGCACAGGGTCTCCTATATGGCGCCATGCGACGCTTAGCATGAAAAGAAATTATCTACCTTCAGGAAATCTGCGGGCAATGACGGGACCAAGCTGCTGCACAAAAGCGCAACGTTATTTGGAAAATATATATATTTTAAATTTTGTTTGTGTGTGTGTGTGTGTGTGTATTCTATTTTAAAATTCTGAACACACTATTATGACTAAAAGTGCAACATTATATATGCATATGTTTTCAAATATTTATTTTAAAATAATTAATATGGGCTTATATCCTGCTAGTTTTAACTTACTACAGGTAGGCCAGGTACAACAGAAGCACATTCTTTTCATGAGATAAAAATCAACTACAGCACTTGTTTCACTTGTATTAAGTAAATAACCTACTTAACACGTGTGTGAAGTAAAATAATCGACTTAACACATGTGAAGTAAAATAACCTACTTAACACTTGTGAAAGTAAAATAACCCACTTAACACTTGTGTGAAATAAAATAACCTTCATCAATGTTTACGTCCTTGAACTTTAAATAGAAAACCCTTCGGAGAAACTGTAAATTAAGCCTTTGTATCTTTGTGATTAGTCAATAACATTTATTTCCATCATAACCTTAATGGCTCTTTATGCCCCCTGTTACTCACACACCGAAGAATCAATAAAATGAAACTCACCTTATGAACACGACGCTACATGACATCCATAAGTCACCCCCCCACCCACCCCGTTCTACTTGATGGTCATCTTATAATCTGCATACGCTGCACAAAATGGCGTGTGGCAGCTGAGAAGGGTCTCCCACCCCGTACCGTTAAAGCGCCTTGCACTCCACTGCAGAAACAAAACGCCAAAGTGTTAAAAAAAAATGGAAGTCACACTGTTTACTGTGTCATCGTCAAAGGGAAAAAAAAACTCAAGGGTACTGATGCCAAGAAACAACGTCACACAAGGGGGTACCTTTGTTGAGTGAGAGCTGAAACATAACTTCCCAGGCTATAGTTTACCAAGGTACATTATGAACCTCTTTAATTCCACAACTCTAACTAACTAACGGCCATGACTTTGTTCCCCAATTCAGAGTCAGCCTTCCCTAAAATGAGTAATTTGCCTCTTGTAGAATTTATAGATAGAATATACAGGATGTTAAGCTGGTAAGAACACTCACAGGTCGTCGGTAGAACTATCACAGTGTTCTTGCTGCTATGTAACTTTAGCAACTTCAACACACAAAGAAAGAAACAAAAAAACACCAAAACTATTACATGGCTGACACATATCACATGTGCAAATGGTAAATGCATAAAAAATAACATCAGGGTAAAGGGTATTTAATAAGCGATCTATGTCTGTTTTAATGACGCAGTATAGCTTATGATGCCTTGTAAAACACTCGCTCACTTTTAATGACCCACACAGAAAACATGCATAATGGCGAGTCGGAAAGACGTGTGTCATAAATAGAAATGCTGTTGACTAAGGTACTACACTTGGAATTAACAGCTGGGTGTCGCTGAATCTACCATCTTAAGTGATGCTAAAATTCATCGAAAATGATGGCAGGAAACTTCTTTAATATCCAGGGCAGGAATCATGCTGTACAGATGTGCAGATTTTAACTGAATATTATGAAATATCTGTTTAAATTTTATGTGATACTATCTCATGAAATTCACATTATTTATTAAATACAGTTTCAGAAATAGCTTAAGATTTTGTTACGCACACACACACACACACACACACACACACACAAATCATGTTTACCATGTTCAAATGCAAACCCAGTTCTGGTGAACAATGTCTATGATTATTATTAGTCATTGTCACTGAATCATTGAATCATCTGAAATGTCACTAAATAATATTTTAAAAGTAGCTAAAAATGAATATATATATATATATATATATATATATATATATATAACAAAATATTTTTGTAAGACAATTCAATGTAACTTCACAACATAAATCATGCTGTAAAAAGGTACCAGAACAGGAAATAAATACCATTACCATAAATAATTATCATAATAAAGATCCACGCTGTTAGCAAAAAAACATTTCATTCTCTTAACGTAGTTAATACTTTTATATGACATCAGGGCTTACAGCTCACATGTAGAGTGCTAGAGTTGCACATCTAAAGTCTCACATGATATTTGATATTTCTCTCACTCCAAACTTATCACATACCATGTTTAATTTCCAAAACAATTATTAATTATAATTACCAGGTACGGTAAAACACAGAGTTTCCCCTAAATGGGCTTCCAGAATATTGCAGTGCTCATACCCGCAAACACGCACGATATTTCCATCATATTTAAAATGTAAAATGTTATAAGAATGTATTAAAACCATACGTTTCCGGGAGGGCTGCTATGAGACTCTCGAATGGAAGGTGTGTTTCGAATCAGAGAAAAACGCAATAATAAAAACAATCGAGACAAACCTGCAAACTGCCACCTTCAATTACCATATAAATATGCAATAGTCTCTTGCATTAAACAGACACCAACATAATAACAGACACCAACACAAAAATAATGTTGGCACTGAAAGGGATAGCTACATGATGTAAGTGTCTGTTTCTATGTATCAAAAATTTCTTATTGGACCGTCTACCTCCTGCCGTGCTCCAATACGCTTTGAAATTTTTGACTGAATTAAAATTTTTGTATTATGGCAAGTATTAAGCTACTACATACCAAACCAAATACTAATCACAAGAGCAATTATAGCATAGAGCTGGGTTTTATGGTGCTCATTTGTACTAGCTTCAAGGCAAAAGACACTAAATCAGTAAACACTGTCAACCATGCTGTAGAGGCTGCAGGAATACTACTAAGGAAGGAGTCCTCTAACTCGATAACCTGGCCTGCGGTCTGATAAGAATTCATTATATTCTTTATAACTGTACTGACCCAAACCAGAAAGAATACTGTAGATATAACTGCATCGATTTGTCTAAATAACAACTTTACTGAGTTACAACAATTGCACAATTTATTCAAATTTTATTATTTGTAGGTAGATGGTGGTAAATGAAAGCCAGGTAACAGAATAGCAGAATATAAGTACATTCAAGTGACGCGTGAAGATGATATAAGATATTGCTCCTCGTTCCACGAGCTGCTGAATATTTTATTTGTGAAGTATCTTATTACCAAATGTTTGAATAGTTTTTGCAGAGCTCTCGGGCCCCCAAGTTAGTTTAAATGCTTTAACAAAATGGTTATGTACCTCCTTCATCAGGAAGCTGATAGACTAAATGCATTATCTCCTTTTTAAAAATACTGGTACATAAAAAAACATATACAATAATTAGAAGTGAGTGAAAGACAAACATTACTGAAAGAATATTAAACCTGTTGTTAGTCACTAGTTACATATATATGTAAAAATTGTTGACTCTGAAATAGTATGCCTTATATCTATTCAGACTGTAAAAATAATATGGATGTTTTCACAAAAAATGTGCATTTCAAGAGAGAAAATCTTGATACATCCATTGTATGTAATACATACCTGCATCTGTATTTTAATTAAAGTTGTGAAAAATAGCTATTAGAAAATCAGACACCATGCCAGTTTTAAACTTTCATCAGAAAATTAGTCTTAAAATTATTTGGAAGCAGCAGTAACATTATTCAAAACACAAACTGAAATTCAGGCACATGACCGAATTGGCAAAATTACATATAACAACAAATACAAATATTTTTTTAGTAGTATACAGCAACTCAGATGCATATTTGCACAGAATTTAAGAAATTAATCATTTAATTAAACACAATCTCTCTAATTAAATGTTTAATCTGTGGCCAAATGCTACAGTTCAGTATGTAATTCTTAGGCATATTTCTGCTGTACTTATTCTTCCAATCTGACAATGTCAAAAATGAAAAATATTTCTGTCTCAAGTTACTGAATAAATAATCTTCCCATTGAGAGTGAATGTAGGCAGGTCGTCATTTGTGCTGTGGTTACTTGTTGGTATGGCAGTGGGGTGTTTACCTACGTTTGTTAGATCACATGCCCAAAAACAACAACACTGGCTGAGTCACATTTTCAGCAATTGGGTGTATCAGCAAATTAATCTAATACCTGTTTCTCTTAGCACTAAATGTAACAAAGAACCGTGCGGATTGACCCTCCGTACAGCCGTTGCTCATATGAGCCGTGATTAGAGTAGTAAAATTCACGCAGGCAAATAAATCAGACCTGAAGCTTGGTGTCAGAACATAAATTAATCAGCCTGGAAGTGAAACACACGACTGCATAATATAACGTGAATACATAAAGAGTCTAGACCATAATATAACCAATGGCAAGTACTGCAAAACTGACACAAAAACTAGCAAAATAATGTCAACTGTACTGAAAAAAAGATACATTCCCATTGTCTGGATATTGCATCAAACTTACTCATCCATTTAGCAGACTTTAATGAAACTCGAAATTATTAACTTAAATTTTAATCTAGATTAACATAGCAAAATAATACGGCCCAACAGAATTTCTTATAATACATAAAACTAGCATTACAAGCCGTGTTTGGGTATGGCCGGGGGAACAGACTTGAGAAAAAATCTTATTTAAGTAGGCTCAGTTCAGGTCACTTGTGAAACGTTTTGCGTAATTGCAACTGCAAAATATATTTCAAACAAGCATTTTCATTGTGTTGCTTTTACTAGCAGTGGATGTAGCACAGGTTATTTTTAATAATACCACTTACAACACAGGTTACAGGCTGACTATTCTCTGGACATAATGCCAGGCATGGAAAACAAGTTAATACTATCAGGTCTTTTGTATCTTAAGTCCAGAGAAAAGCGTCTAACCTCACCTGGATTTTTAAGAATAGATGCAACACATATGGCACTCCTTAAGCCAGTTAAACGGGTTGGGCTAATGAGATATTAAAGAAGTTCAGAACTGCGATCAATCATCAGTTAGCTGTTTCAATCATATGACACTCAAGCAGCAATCAATAGACAAGTAATGGCACCAAATCAGTTTCATGCTCTGCACTCGAAGCAGTCCATTCAAATATCATTCTTAAGATCAGTGTCAATACCAAGATACAACAGGGAAGAAATAATGAAGGAATCCTTCATCGTTTAATTTATTTTAAAAAAAAAAACAATGTTATAACCCATTAAATCACAAGGAACTGGAAATTCACAGGCTCGTAACAGAACAATTCCAACTAAAACATGAAGCAGTTGAAATTATATTACTAGAACACTCTCTGGGTTTATTCCAACTAAGTCTGTAAATAAGCCAGCAAACTTTGGAAAATTTATTCAGGAGGTACCTGACCTCAGATGGAAATGCAAAAAAAAAAAACACTGGTAAAGTTTCTATATTGTAAGTAAACTCATATCATACAAGAACCATTAGTATTTGAAATAATTATTTGATTATAAATACATGTTAATTTCTGCCTAAGAATGAATATGTTGCTCTGGAACTGCACGCTTAAGATCTTATACAGGCCTTCTTATCTAATCTATACACATTCTGATAGGCAATATAAGTAAAGCAGATATTTACTTATCTATTTTAATCTATGATCGCCACAATTTAAATAGCACACAATAAGAAAGCTTTAATATTCTCAACATTGGGACTACCCGAAATATGTATTTTATCTTCTAATTCATTCCTATTGATTCAGATCGACCTGCTCACATGAATATTTATTAAAGCTGTGTAGGATTATTAATGACATATTACAAGTGCAAGATGCAAATATTAGGTGTCTACATGCAATGATAAATATATTTTGAACGGATATTATTTATTTTTAAACCCAATGATGTCCGTAAATGTAAGAGCATCTACCGCGTACCATCATTCACCTTCACAGACCACGGTATTGTAAAAAAATAAAAAAATAAAAAAACTTTAAAAACACTCTGAATGGAAAAAATTTTTGCATTGCTGTTTTGTAATAAAGGCGCGAGCCTCTACATAGTAATCACAGGATGTTATATGGTAAATGTATGCATTTTTTAATCACTAAATTTTAAGATGAATTATTAAAGGTCTGTTACTACCCATCATTTATAACGCCATAAAAAAATAAGCAAATTAATTACTACCTATGGCGTGTATAGGCCTATATTATTTTAAAGTAGCCGAAAAATGTTATGCTATATAATACTTTTAAAAATGTTACTTTTAAACTCTACTATTTAAATAAATCTGCATACAAAACATGAAAAAATAAAAGCGCAAACTTATTCCCAATTAGTTACTTTCTTAACCCTCCACTTGTACAAAATACATACATATATCAAGATACGTATGAGTATGAGTTATCACCAATATGACAAATAACGGCAGAAATAAATACAGGACGATGTTTTTGTTTTACTATTTATACATGTCTCAATTTATACTCATTCTGAGTTATTAATTTAAGAGCATAATTCGAACCACATTTGGAAAACTTCTGAATTTTAATTGACATCTAAAGCGCACGGGCTGCGCTGGTACTTCATTTTATGTACCGATTGAAAAAAAATCAACGAAATGAAATTCGTGAGATACCTACATTATAGACATAAAATAAGTGCAACTTCGAATAAAGTTTAATCTACTGAAAAAAACTGTATATTTTCATTTAACAATTTAAAAGCGCAAGATTGATTTAAAGATGCGGGACATTAAATTATATTGATTGCGTATTTTGTATTCGGCTTTTTCCACTGCAATTTTCCTTTTATTTTGTATGTTTGTGTAGTATAGGTAGGCTACTTTAGCAAAAGTTTACATTCATCTTAGATGATCCAAAAGGAGATTAATGGGTGATTACCTGAAGTCTGGATAAGGTCCGTCTAGCCTGTCGTTTTTCAAACAATGGGAGCCGGAGTAGGGAGTCCAGCCGAACATCCCGCCGGGGTACCAGGGCTCATAAGCTGACCTTTTCCGCGCAGCATCCCCTTTCCAGTGCTCGTACGGATTGCAAACGAATGAATTACAGGATCTGGTACCATACTGGTACGCGGCGGGTCTAGGCTGGCCCTTCGGGGCGTCGTAGATCTCGTTACTCGTGTTTTGGAGATCCCAAGGCCCCGGGGGAGTCTTATTTACTTGCTTTGCTGTCATCTTGATGTTGTGGGACAGATTATCGGCGCGACTGCCGTCTAGGTTCTGCTCGAGTTCGTTCGCGAGACTCGGAGATGTATGCGCGACAATAGTTGCGCGGCTGTTGGGGACAACCAACAGAGCATCGTTCTGATTGTAGTTTGCCGTGTTTGTTGGCAGTACCTGGGCGTCGAGGCATGCCCTGTGCATATTAGGGCAATTCAGAAAGAAAGTATCCGTGTTTCTGCAAGTTGAGAATTTGATCTCCGAAAGCATCCCGGGCTGCTCTTCCCATCTGGAGCGGCTTCCCCTTACGTTGTGCAAAGGCATCGCTTCGCAGGGCAACTCGCTTAAATCGGTCGCCTTAAACATTTCGCCATGCTTATCGCTGTCGCTTAACGTTGTTTCTTGGTGAGTAATGAAGCATTTATAATTTAGCGGTGTACTTGTTCCGTCTTCGGCGTGCTGGTATGGAGGCACTTCAAATAAATAGGACTCCTGGCGTTGGTCGTGCTGGAAAGTGGACGCGTGTTCCGCTCCCCGATCGCCCTCGTTTCGGTCCACGTTAAAACCCAGAGACACGGAAACAGCGTTGCACAACTCCCTGGCCGTCTCCGAGATGGTGGTGCAAGAGGACTCGGTTCCGATACTCCCCATGCATGTGTCACCTGGCGATTTAATGTCTTTGTGACAGTGCGCTTTAGGCAGAGAGGATCCCTTATGCAAACCGAGGGCGAAGGGACCGCGTACGGTCTCCACACCGTCCATCTCAAGCTTAGTAATCTCCTTTTTGCGATCCAGTCGGATCAGGGGAAAATGGCCCGATTTGGTTTCGGCGTCCAGTACCGTAGAAAAGCAAGAACTCCTGTCTTCTTCCGTCACTGAGCCGTGAGAATCACAGGAGGTCCCATAATGTAATCCGTGTCCCTTGCGGGCTGACTGCATATTAGCTTGTCCGAGCTCGCAGGGCTTTTTATTCTGCGAGAAACTGTACCTGGGGTGTAAGTCAAAGTCCTCCGGGTCAGCGCTGTTACTCTGAAGCACAGCTCGTAAGTTATGTAAAACACTTGGGTAAGGTCCGCGGAAAACAGTGCGTGGGGAGTCACAAACTCCTCCTAACCCGACTGGGATCTCCATAATCCCAAATCAGCGTTATTCCTGATTAATCAGCGTGATGATATATCAACCCACTGCTAAGGAAAGCCAAACCTAATTTGACCGGTGCACAACACGCACATTTAACCAAATGACATTCGGTGTTAGTAAGTCCTTCCGATTGCTACGTTACTGTCGGGTGGCTGTCGGGTTATTAAAAAAAATCAGTTTTATGAATTGCCGAATTTAACATGCGGAGGGTTTTAAATAAACGCAGTTCGCACGTGACGTGGCCAAGGAGAAAGAGAAGGACTCTGGAAAAAAAAAAAACGATAAATCAAACGCGGTTGTCTGGTGGTGACTTTCAAGCCATCTTACTGAAGCTGTTGCTCAGGGAAATACTGGACATAAAGGTGCCCGATTTCAATGTAATACAATTTTCATAGCCATCCAGGCGGAAAATCAGCATTATTCAGTACTGAAATTTAAGTTGATCTTTCCCTGGAAGGAAGAAGTTTGTTTTGTTTCGTTGTTGCAAAAAGTCAGAGAACTATATATGTAGTGTATTTAAATAAAAAACGAGGAGCACTGCCTAGGGTTATGCGACAGATTTCAGATTTCACTACATCCTGGAGATTTGCATTTCACTCTCAGAATGAAATATAGACCCCTGCGTTATTTTTCTGGCTTATCCTCTAGTAAATATTGGACAGTTGTTATTTTAAGGGTTTTCCTGTGGAGTGCGCATAACTGCAGCAGTTCTTGTGGCGCCTGATTTTGTCCTCCCTAAGCTTGGCATCTAGCCAGTTTGCAAAGCCCAGAAAAGTTGACAAATGCAACGAGGGTAGTGCTTCGAAAAAGAAAGTCGCTATATTTTATCTACCAGCGAAGTTTAAAGTTTACGTAAAAAGAGTTAACAACAAAAAAGATGGATTGTACAGTGGTTCCTAGTATTGCTGACACCTCTAGTGTAGTGGGTTTGAATCTCACATCAGCTCTGTGTGTGTGCAATTTGCATGTTCTCACGGCAGAGTTCCACTGGCAGTCCAAAGGCATGCGGTTTGGCTAATTGGTATTTCTACATTTCCAACTGAGTCTGCTTGTGCATGCGTCCTGCCATGGACTGGCATGCTGTCCAGGATAGACCACAGCCTTGTGCCCCGTGTTGCCCGGGAAAGGCTCCAGGGCCACCCAGTGACCCTGACCAGGATAGGCTGTTGGAAGTCGGATACCCAAACAACAGATGCACTCTTAAAACTATGAACTATAGGCTAAATGTATACATTGTTATATTTCATTCATGTCAGTAATGAATATGAATACAAGTAAAGGTTAAATACAGCACACAGATATCTCTCTAAAAGTGTAGGAGAAATTCTCTCAATGTTAGCAGCCACTACATTCTGTTCCATATATAGTAGCAGGGCATCCCCCTGATGACCTGGTTGTGTGATTTAAGCATGCTCTGCCATAGTGTATGGTTAGGAATTAAATTTATTGCAAAGTCATTGTTGCAAATGCACCTCTCTGGCCACTTGTGTGCCAGGTATGCCTTGTATTCTTGAAACCATGAGTATCTGGCAATTTGTCCAGCACACACTTGTATGTAAGATACATTCCCAACTACGCTGAGATCGGTTGGTTAATTATCGTATGTTTTACCTTACTTACTTTATTTTTATGTGGCACTAAAAGAGGTAAATATCTAGGGGTCAGGTACCAGGCAACTAGTTCCATCCATCCATGTAGTAACTGCTTATCCTGGTCATGGGGTATTTAAAGTTATCATTTAATACATTTTTTTTATTAACAACATGTTCAAGTCTCTGTTTCAAGTTTCAATAGGCGCTTTTGTACCATTATGGATGGTAGCTGCGATTTATGTAAACATTTTGGTAATGGTTTTGTATAAGATGTTTTTGGCAAAAATATAGAGAATCCACTACACAATTAATATTCTAATGGGTAATAAAAAAATTGGTTGTGAGGTTTTTAACAGTCTGTTTAGGAATATGTTTTCTCAGATTTTTACATTCATACTTTCCTTGAAATTGAAAATATATGATCCATTATTTCAGGTATACTTACGGTCATTGCTTTCAACAATAAAATTAGTTGAATACATAAACGTTACTGAGACAAATGAGGCATAGATTTGTAATTATAGATAAATATTGGTTTCCCTGGATTATGGTACAGTAGTTGTACTATTTAGCAAACTTGACAAGCTTAAGCCAGGGATTTGAATATTTGTGAATATGTGGCATTGTGTAGGCTGCATAGATTGATGTGTTTTTTTGATGTTTGATTCACGAAGACAGTTTCGATGTTTTAATGGGTACTTTAGATATAAATTGATAACCATGATGTAATTAACTCCTAAATTTAAGTAGCATGAAGGAGATCCACCCGCTTGGCTCAGCTCTGGGTTTATGGAGTTCACATGTTCTCCCTTCGTTCAGTAAGTTTCGCCCTACAGTCTGAAGACATGAGTTTGCTCTTGTTCCTGATTCTGCCTTTGATAAGCTCCACCTCTCCACCCCCCCCCCCCAAAAAAACAACTGTTGTTACAATTACCTTGCGCCTTAACAACAGAGTGAAGAAGGTTCACAAAGATTTCACGCTGCAGTGTTAGCTGTAACATAAAACAATTCTGTGTGTAATTCATTAGAAATAATGTTCATATCATTTTGACATGAAAGTAGGCTGTCTTCTGCACTCAGTAAAGGAGACTGCCCTTCCTGAATTTATCTCCATTTATCTACAGATTCAAATCCTCTATTAGTCTGGGCTTACTCGGATTTTCAGGTTAAGTCCTCAGTAGTAAGTCTCTAATGACTGTGTTGTCACTTAAACATACTTTTAATGCTAATTATCTGGCACCTAATGACAGTGTAGTCTTGGTATGACTAAGCACTTAATACAGATATGGATATTCCGAGACGACAGTTAATTCTAGCCCCATGACAAATTTTATGGGCAATGAATAATGTTCTTTTCATAATAATGTTACATTAATGTTTTGTCATTACATAGTGTATACTTCTCAGGGGAATTCATTACGAAAGCTTAGAGTTCCATTCTGTATGGTACTGAATGGCCTTACTTTTTCTATGATTTCCAAGAAAATCGATCATGGATTTATGTATCAAAAATTACTTTACAGACAACAGGGACCTCAAAGAGCATATGCAGGCAATTATGCATCCATCTCTAAAGTTAAACATCCTGCCTATATCACTAATTGGCCCAACCGAAACAATGCATTTGTTAAAGTGTACAACTGATACATTGTCACAATGCAGATGGTTGAAGCCCTTGCAATTAATGAATGAATGAATGAGTGAACCAGACAGTTTTCTAATGCCAGAATAACATACACATTAAATCGGATGTAGAGACTGGAATGTTCCTTCAGCATTAGTCAGCTTCCTAAAGAAGCTTTAAACTTAAGCACTGTGTTGTATATGGTTACATGAAATATTCCTGCATTCGGATTTTCAAACACTGTCCCTTGCGCACACTTTTTGGGAATTATCTGTGTTTTAGGATTACCGGTTTAGTCAAAATATCTTTTTGGGAGCCTTCAAAAGCTGAAAATCACCCGATATGGCTAAATAAACAGCAGTCCTAAAACAACAGTTTAAAACATTACTCCATCAGTAGACAACCTTGAAATGGGATGTGGTTTTTCTGCAGGAAAAGCAGTAGACCTGTAATAAATAATTTATATTAAAACAAGGCTATGTGGCATTTGGATCTACATTAAACTTGACGTGGACCGGAAAACACGTCCAATGAAGTCTTTGTGGAAGTATTAGGATACTATATGAACAATGGCCCCAGTCTTTAATATAAAGTCTATCACTCAATAATTTCTGCCGATGTTATAAACACAATGTGTAATGTCCCCTATCTGAATGTTAAGCAGTATAAGTATTTTACTAAACGTTAATTCCTTCAAATAGATGCATTTGTCACCAAATATCAATGTGATAGCGTGCGTGACTTTCCTGACTTTACCAGCATTTCCTCTTTTACTTTGGGGAGCACCTTCTTAATGGACTTGTAAAAGAGGTGATAATAGAGTTACTTCAGTATATTGTTACACGTATGGCTAGAAGTCAGATGGCTAGTCCTACGCAAGATTCAATTTGTCTGACTTTATGAACTTCAATAAAAACACTTGTAACGTCCGTTCACTTTTCCATAGTTCCACGGCTGGTTTTGGTGCACGCTGGAGTTTTCAGCAAAGTACTCAGCTTAATTCAATCAAATGCCATCAATCCTCTTTTTGAATTAACACTATGTGTTTTTAAAGTATTATCTATATATTTTCTGCAATTTCCCGGACATAAATGCTACTCTTCTCATCCCAAAGCAGTTACATGGTGTTGAATTTGGAATAATGTTGAGATATTTGCCTCAGTGATATTTAAGGTGCATTGAGAGTAATGTGTACAAGTGACTGATGAGTCCTTTGCAAGGAGGTGAGTAGGGAACTGGAGCCATGCAATGGAATTTTGCAGCTTAGGGGGCAGAAGTCGCTTTGAGGTTCATGAACGTTTTTCTTCCTCTAACAATATCCAGCTGCTTATGCTAACATCTGCTGTAATGATGAAGAAATGAGAATTAGCATTCCCTAATTAGGAAATAGTATGATGTAATAGCAAATAGAATAATGTGTCTATGCTAATGTAAAACCCACATTTGTTAAAAATTCTTGTATTGTTTAATTGCTTTGTTTGTTATAATGAAGCTATAGTACTGTTATTAATAGTAAAAATGACTATAAACATCAATTAACGTTAATGATTGGTTAACATGATTGATTAAGGCGTTATGGGGCTGTCATTGATTTGACAATGAACACTGATAAATTTTCTAATTTTTCAACTAAAAGAGCAGTTCAACAACAACAGACCACCCTATACTCTTGATTTCACAACAATACAGTACAGTAGATACATTACTAAAGTCCAAAGAAAAATCTATGCATTATAAGTGCACAGAATAACCTTATTTTATTGGTTTTTGAAGTACCAAAAATGAAAATAATCCCTAAGAAGAGTTTCATGCCATCACAAAAATCATCAAACAAAATCATTCAACAGGTTAGCCTCCGAACAAAAACTCTGTCAGTATAAAAAGTAGAAATATACAAATGTAATGGTAACACTACCAAATAGACATTGTGAAACAAGTTTTATGTTGAATTAGCTTTTATTTGTTAACTCTATGATGTAGCAGGAAATAAGAAACGCACCTTAACGATGGTAATAGCTGTAGCCTATGAAAGGGCCATATATATTTCAGATAAACAAAAGCCCTGTAATCTGATAGGAGGTTGTTATTTTTGTAAACACTTTGTTCCAATGATTGTTACTCCTATTCCATGTGTGCATAAAAGGGCTTTAGCGAAGGTGAAGCTATAGGTGATGTGTCTTGTAGTCGGCGACCACGCACTACAATGAACATGTGGGGTCACCTTTGCGGTGCTCATTTCGGTATCTTATTACTGTACAACATAAAGCTATATCTGCAACTGCCAATCAGTTTAATCGATATCCAACCATCCGTCTAACCACTTGTGGTCAGGATCGCGGAGGGGGGGCCCGGGGCCTGTCCCGGGTACCATAGGGCAAAAGGCCGGGCAGGACCCCCATCAATTCCAGATTATTAACAATCAGTGCCCAGTCATTTGGTATTTAAGGGGAAATGCATTGAAACTGAAAAGTAATTAAAGTAAGAGAATCCAAAAGGCTATAATTAAAAGAGTAACAATGTGTCTGATAATTCATTCAAAGTTTGGGTGTACAGTATGTCTCTTTTGAAGTGCTTCCAATTTGTTAAATACCTTGGTCTAAAAGGCATCAGGTATTTCTCATATAGAAATATGATCGCATTATTTCCTCTCATTAATTCTCCTCGGGCTTACAATTCTTAAACTTTTGATGGATTCTAAACAGTTTAACAAGTGAGTATAATAGTGTCTATGATTATCTATAAGTGTTACATATGATCCATAGACCTCCATGCCTTGTAATTACAGCAGCAGTACTTTATGGTTGCAAATCCTGACATTAACCCTCAAATGGCTATAAACGCTCTTCTGTGTCGACCAGCGTTTGATCTATCCGCACAAAGTGAGTATTTGGTGAGCAGATGCGGTAGCTTCTCTGCTCCCATTACATTTATTACCCATTTTAAAGCTACGTAAATTCCTCAATATACATCATGGCTGACAATGTCTGTACTTTAAAGATAAGAGCAAATCATAAATAGTCATGCACTAATTTACTAGTGCGGTACAGATTACTGGTTTGTGTTTAGGACTATCCATCATTCTATGAAATATGTCATTTCCCTCTGCTGCCACGTTGACTATCATATAGCGAGCCTTGTGGATTCTGCGAGACGATCATCTATCCGTGTGCTCCATGTGTCTAGAAAAGAGAACCAACCGGTTCTGATTAGTCAAGTCCTAAGGCATGAAAGAAAATGGGTATGAACCAATCAAACTCCGGAAGACTATAAATGATGCTAACAGACCAGTGGTAGCAGCTTGGCTGTAAAACGCTTCATTTATATTGCACTGATTAATATGTGTTTGCATGCAACTTAAATCAAGCATAAGGAATTTGAAAAAATTCTGATAGACAAAATGGCTGTCATGAATGCAAACAGCCTAACAAGGAATAATGGATGTGAAAGAAATATAAAGTATTTGTACTTAATGCAATTAAATATAACAGCGCCTACAGCCCTGTAGCGACCCAGAAACAAAGCTGTTAAGTAGACAGATTGCTTTTGCCATTTGACTGGGCCTAAATTTTTGCTGAAATGTATTTTTTTTTCGTGAATTTGCCTTTCTCCTTTGTATTGTACTGTGGCATGCAATCACTTATAGTCATAGATAAATTAGGCATAAAGGTCAATTTCGTGATTGAAGTTATGTATCGGACCCATTCCACTTGAGCTCGTTCTTGGTGTTTGTCTATTGGTGGGGATGTTTCTACGGGATACAGTGTGTGGAAAAGAAAACCTTTATGTTCCACCTAAATGTCCACAGAAGATGGCGCGTGTGCCTTGTGTTTCCGGCTGTGGACGCCTTTTCTTCCCCGCCGCCTTTCCGGCCTTAAAAGGGAAGGCTCGTTCTCAGAATTCCGCCTCACATGTTTCTGCTCGCTGGAACCAGGCTGCTTTTCCCGTGGTATTCTTTTTATTATTTTTTTTTTGTTCTAGCATGCTTTGAGTTGGGCCATATGGGTTGCTAAAGATGATCCATTAAGAAACATCGTGTCCTGATTATCACTGCTTTCTGTTTACTGAAAACATAACTGTAAATGAACATTTTTAAACTGCATTCTTGTTCAATGAACAGCTAAAAAACTATTCCTTGCTTCTAACCCTACAGGGACCCTTTTTTTTATTTTACATCATACCCGGAGACTTCTGAAAAAGAGAAAGGTGATTTAGGGAGCAGCCTCAGATTCCAGTTAGCATTTGACCAGAGTGGCATTAAGCTAATTAGGTAGCAATGAGGAGAATCGGTATAGGGAACCAGGGTGCCTACAAATGCTTTTATTCTGCAGTGAAAACCCGTAGAAATTTCTCACTGGTTTAATCCCAAAATGAGAGGACGAGGTTCAAAAGTGGTCATTCACAGCACTTAAGAATCTGGGCCTCCTGAGTTTTTAGCATGTTTTTACAAAATGCCGCGTTATCCATTTGCCTATAAATGTAAATGGTGGAAATCTGGCAGAGACTCCTCTGATCGGGATCTCTGTAGCAGAACAAATTGGCTCAGTTCTGTCACGAGCAGGAATCGAATCGGATGGCTCTCCCCAGCCTTCTGCAGTACGTGGTCTTATAACATCTCCCATATCTCACACTGGTCACCAGCTGGTAAGGTTACCATCTATTTTCCATTCGCTGCTTACCCTTCTTCATACAAAAGCAAGCTGATTTACCGTGTGTAAAGAGGGGGTAGCTGTTGCATGTACACATTAGCTACCTTTGGCAGGAAACTGTTGTGCACAGTGGAGCATATATAAAACGCAGATAAATAAATAAAACTGCGTTGAGAATCTAGGATATAACTAGAAAATGAATTTAAATGCAAAACAATTTATAGATTGCCAGTTCTGAGGAGCTAGGCCTTGAGCACATTAACGTTAACACGACGTTTCACACATATTGCAGACATTATACAGATCTTCCTTCTCATCTTTGGCTTCTTGATCTCTGGTTTCGCTTATTAGCATATGCTAAAGGTGCATGCCAGTCCGAGCCAAGCTGAAGGGTGAGCACATTAAATCACCGTGCATCTGTTCCATTATTACCCCTTTGTTTTTTGCCAGTAAAACGTAAGTGACAAAGAAGTTAAAGTGCTATCAAAAGCAATAGAAAGATACACTTTTAAAAAGTTGCTTTAAATAGCTGCATCAATTGTGAAATGAAGGTAAAAGCCTCAGTAATAATTGCTGAGTGTGGCTAGCTAATTCACGTCTGTTTTATGCACCCAGCTGATGATGATGGTAAAAATGCGTCTAGATAAATAGCTGTTAATGAAGCAGCGTCTTACCATCTGGAATATTCTGTGAATTCACTTTAGTTTGCTGCATTAGTAACTAGCTGAATATGTTCCAGTGATGTTATATCGTTACATCATGAAATGTGCCACTTGAAGATATAACACCACCGGTACTTGTTTGTTACAATTTTGTTAAAAACTGTTCTTATTTTCTCCGGTTCATGTTTTATGGCATATTTATGTTGATTTGCACAGTACATAATGTCTGCCATTTTTGGGTATAGCAGCTTTGGCTCAACTTTTCCCTGGTCCATAGAAAACTCTGGAATGAGTCCCCTGCTAATTTTTCTCATCCTAGTTACTGGGTCTTTCCTCTTGTCACCTAGCGTGCAGACTGCTTACACAATTGCGTTCAGATTCCTGTGACAGCATAATGCAGCATATCCTGCAGTTTGCAGACATATCAGCACAAAATGAAAGTGACATATGGAAGTGACAGCTAAGTGGTACAAAATTCTTTAAAAAATACACAAAATATCACAGCCTAGTGTTTGGGTCTGTATAGTGAGGATTGATGTGGTCTGTTCAAAAATTACATTTTGCAGCTTAATGTTTTCCGAAGTGATCCTATTGTGATATGGAGGGAAGGATGTCTACAGATGACATTTAACACTAGACAACCTTTGCTGACACAAAGATATGATCAAATTTTGAGACGGATGACACTATAATTGAAGGATCTCTGCTTAATGCTAGAAGACAGAAGGGCGGTCTCAGCCACTTGATATTCTCAGTGTAATAACTCAGTATTTATTCAATCTTCCAAATGTTGCAGACACATCCTATGGGTAAATATCTGGAAATGAACTAACAGGCAGCGCATCGTGATATCAAAGTGAAGGAAGCTTGATCCCGTTATTGTGATAAAGCAAAAATTACTTGACGGATCTTTTTCAAAGTTTGCAGACACATTTTATGGGTGAAAAGCTGGAATTCATCAAATTTTGTGACAACAAAATTAAAACATCGCTGCATAGTAGTAATGAAGAAAAGCGCAGTCTCAGACACTCAGCCTTAGTGTGATAACTCAGAAAGCATTAGGCAGATCTTTTTCAGACTTTGCAGACAAATTGTCCAGGTGAAGTTCTGTAACTTTTCTGAAACACTGTGTGGTCTCAGAAGACACTTCATTTCGTTTCAATTTTATTTGCATTTTTGTAACATAACACTGTCTCAAAGCACTTTATATTGTTCCTGTCCAATACTGCCAGTAAGCAAACCAGAGGCGACGGTAGCAAGGAAAAACTCTCTTGGGAGTCAAACTTGGGAGGAAGTCAAATTAACAAAGTCCTGATTTATATGCTCCAAACTGTGGAAGGTCCCGTGGAGACATCGGTGCAGATGTCACGCCAGGCAGATGATGGTGCTGCTCCCGGTGACAGGATGAGCAGTGGTGCAGCCGACGCAGGCGAAATGCCACACGCAGGAGACCTGCCAGGAGGAATGCCTCAGGGAGACAGGGCGCCAAAGGCAGCAGGCCGTCTTGGTTTTCAGGTCTTCAGGCAGCACATCTACGAGGCAGTGCATACAGTTAGGTGAGTGCAATAGGCTCTAACATATATAGTCATGGCAGCAAAAGCAGGAAGGAGGGGCAGGTGGAAATACAGGCATGGGGAGTCCCTGAACGTCAACACTTCGATTCCATAAGGGGGTGTGAAGCTAGAGTGACAGCACTGACAGTTGAGCTCATCCAAAGCCAATGGCATCCATGATCACCCAGCTCTACACTTCACACTATAGGCCTGACTGGGAATGAGTAGCCAGCTAGACCAAGAACTAAAGACCGTATAAGCTAGACTAAACAAGTGTTTCTCTAGTCTAGACTTGTATATAGAGAATGAGCCTAAATCTTGGACTTCCTCTGGGAGACTGTTCCACAGCTGTGGAGCTCTGTTAGAGAACATCATGCAGCCTGCCATAGTTCCTTCCATTCTAGGTTCTGAAAGATATCCTGCTCCTTGAAATTGAAGCAGGTAATGAAGGTTGTATGAGACCAGTAGATCTCTGTGATATTCTGGTGTAAGACCATTCAGTGCTTTAGCAGCATTATGTAATCAATATGAAATTTAGCTGGAAGCCAGTGAAGGGAGCATAGAACTTATATGATCATATCTTTTGGTTTTAGTAAGAGCTCTGGCTGTTTTGCCTTTTGTACTAGCTGAAGTACTGTGTACAGATGCGGAATTGGTGGTGCGTGATCGGACAACCACAGACACGAAACTGGTGGTACGTAATTGGACAGACACAGAACTGGTGGTACATGATCGGACAACCACAGACTCGGAACTGGTGGTACATAATCGGACAGACACAGAACTGGTGGTACGTGATCGGACAACCACAGACTCGGAACTGGTGGTTTGTGATCGGACAACCACAGACACGAAACTGGTGGTACGTAATCAGACAGACACAGCACTGGTGGTTTGTGATCGGACAACCACAGACACGAAACTGGTGGTACGTGATCGGACAGACACAGAACTGGTGGTACGTGATCGGACAACCACAGACACGAAACTGATGGTACGTGATCGGACAGACACAGACTCGGAACTGGTGGTACGTGAGAGGACAGCCACAAACACAAAACTGGTGGTACGTGATTGGACAGACACAGAACTGGTGGTACGTGAGATGACAACCACAGACGCGGATCTGATTACACTGAGACAAGTCTCCCAAAGTTAGCCTTTGATTAAAAAGTTTGGAGAGATGGGGAGAGACTATAGGGGGCTAGAAATTGTAGGGGTTGGGGGTTTGGGTGAGGAGTAGGGATATGATGGAAATGAAGCTAGAGTCATTTTATTATTAACTGGATTATAATATATTCAAACTAAAATGGGTAAATTGTTGCCAGCTGATTAGCTAACTGTCATATTACAGTGAAGTTACATACTTGAAGAACAGTTGGTTCTGCTGAGGTAGAAACCATTCTATTTGACTGGCCAGATATGAGCAAGAGATCATAATAACCATCAACCAAAAATATGAGCTTATCAGGAAATCAATATCAGTTTCTTCCAGCTCAGAAATGACCATGAATACCCACTTCTTGTTAAATTGTAGCTAACCCCCAAGTAACCTCTCAAAGATGGAATTTTACAAATGTCCACCATTTTTCAGGAGAATCTGGCTGAAGCGGTGACACCGCAAGATGTTATTAATGTGTACAAATGAAGCACCGTAACAGTTGCTGGCTTACAGCGCGAGTTCACATAGCTGAATGCAAGCAGAGTGCCTCAACAGCTGTCGGCTAACTTATACCATATTTCAGCGTGAACCATTTCCTCACTAAACTTTTTTTTTCGATGTGATGAGTGCCACAGGTGTCAAAGCAGCATGTCTCCTAGCTAGGAGCATGATGAGCATGCCGTCGGAAAGCAGATGAATGCACAGCCAAATTGCAATTTTCAGTTTTCAGACAAATGCTCTCCATGTTAAATTAATGCTGCTACATTTGACGGCAAACGTGAAGTAGACAGCAGCGCCCATGATGGCAACTTTCTCAGATACCTCCATGTTTTTAACGACTTCACAATTATTTTAATTCACATACTTTAATTGATTAGCAGGATTTTTTTTCCCCAAGCAAAATTCTGTAACTCACAGTTTAACATATATCAGTGTATATGTAAGACGTTGCTCAGGGGTATTTTAGATTTTACTTATTTAGCAGATGTTGATTTCTACAGGTAAGTACAAATCAGAATGCTCAGATGGCCAGCAGTTAAATTACCCAGCTAGCACGGGGATTTGACCCGGCAACCTTCCACTCAGAGGTGCACCATCCAAACCTGCTGAGCCACTCTCCACCAGATTTTAGCCTTTGGGATCTGAACCGAACACATTCAGATATGTGTACTCAGAGCACACAGCAAACCTAAATATCCACAAAGGACAGGGCTACTCATGCCTGCTCATCTATCACCCCGCAGAGCTTAGGCACAGCCTGATCAGGCCATTCTGTAGCATTTCAGTATTAGTGCTAAGCTCTGTGGGGTGGTATGTCTACAAAAGCACGAATGAGCTGTCGTGGCACAAGGCATTTGATCTGTAAAATACCAATCACTCGATCTCTGAAAATTTAGGCACAGCCTGGCAGATGCGGCATTTACATGAAGGAAGGTTGATTGGCCATAACTTAAGAGCCTGAAGCTTCTCTCTCGCAGTTTGGGCTGCATCAAAGGCCGACAGTGAGAAATGGCAAACATATTACACCTACGTCGTCAGCTGTTTGTTTATGGTAAATGCCCATCTGCCTACGGCAGCACATGACATGTCAAGTCATGCGTGAGATGCACACAGAACAGAATATGCAGGATCGACATAGGTTACTTGAGCTCAACCACTGGTTATAAAAATAGCTTTTGCTCTGAGTTGCACACCAGTGCAAAGCTTGTGACACTTGCAAGGAGAGCACTGACACACATAAAATCGTGCTACTTAAAGAAACCCTATAAAAGGCACTTCTTTTACATTTTTTACTTGTATGTAATAGGTATAGACAGGTAAGGCAAGGCTCCCCGTCTGTGTAGATGGAAAGATCTGCTGCTTACCTATTCTCAGTTTCTGTGCCAGCATAATAGACTATGTGAAAATTAAACCGCAGTGACTGGTTGGCACTTTCGAATACTTTGGTTTCCAATAGGGCTGTTTCATCCAGTACCTGTCTGACTACTGAACTGTACAGTTAATCATTATGATTGTTACATTTAAAGTGTACAATTATGCAAATTTCCTACAATGGATTGATAACCCTTTCTAGGATAAACAGATGAATGGATTACTCAGATATTTCAGTCTGCAGTTTAGGGCTGTAGTCAACAGAATAATCGCATAGGCTAAGATACTCCTCGTGTTTTGTGATTGTCTTAATAGTCACCCATGGTTAAGGACGAAGACTGGCCCCTATTTAATTCCTAAAAGCTATGCAACTGAATACATGAAAAACATGTCACCAGCAATTTTGGGGAGTCCAGGTCAATTTAAATCGCATCCCCTAAACAGCATGGGTAAGCGAACAGACACAATTAGGTTGTGACATTTTCTTGAACTCATTTTTTTTTCCTTTAATGTGTTGATAAGAAGCTTCACTATAAAAATTTGTATTGTTGTGACCGTATATCATTAATCCAGCATGGACAATAAAATTTGAGACTTCATTGTTCGGAAAGGAATCTAATTGAAATTATAAAATGTCAGAGTTCACAGTCCCTGGGAGGCATTTCAGAGAATCCACAAAGTTATGAATTTTAGAAACTGTACCAATCGTAACTATACAGATTCCAGTGAGGAGAGGTCTATGCTCATCAGCAGTGTACTACAGAGGGCTCACTTAATTAGTGACCATTTTCTATGAAATCTCTGCAGTCTGGATATTGCTGGTTCTAGTGGTGAACTGGAGACAGACATATCTAGAGGGCTTAGAATGGAGTCCGAAATAGCCAGAAAAATCTGAAGCGAACAAATCAGTCCAACCCTCAGAATGTTTAATAACTAGCAAAGTAATAACAGCATGTAATCTTGTTCATATTTGGCACATAAAGTTTAGTAGAATGTTGGCAGGTCAGCCTACACAGAACATACCACAGGACTGAAAACAAAAACATACTCTGGGTAGAAGACGTATACGTCTTAGAAATATTGGACAGCTGGTCACCTGTGTGCCTAGGGCTTAGCTGCAGTTATTTCTTAACATATTAAATCCTAGAGGTATTCTTACGTAGGCGTCCTGTGTCGCTGTATTCCAAGCAAAATAGCTGCAACTGGCAAAAAATAAATAAATAAAACTAAGGATTGTGTCCAACATCATTTACATAAGAGACTACATCCTTGGAAGGGAATAACAGAACCAAAACAGAGTGAGAATTCGAAGAAAGCAAACGCTGCTCCCCACAGGTAGCAACAACCAGTCGTTTGGGGGAGCTTCCTTCGTCTTGCAGCAATTTTGTTTCAGGTGATCCTGTTCCTAACTGCACTTAATCAGCCCTTTTAAATGAGAACCAGCTGGGTATTCGTACTGGGGCAGAATGTTCTGGGGGCAAGAATTACAGCAGGTCTGCGCTTCACAGGCAAAAAACCCCTCCAATCTCTCCAATTCACCATTGCTTGCCCCTCCGCATCTTGAACCAATAGATATTAAGGTCAAGTAGTGTGCGAATTTTTGTCAATAGTGTGTCTTTCATGTCAGAGTCCCAGCCACTGTTCTCCATGCCGCAGTACAGGTTGTGCAGTGTTCATCACTGAAAACACCTGCCGAATGTGGCCTCAAATTTACCCTGCTCTCTCAAAGTCCCCAAGATCTCTTCTGACCATGGTAACCAGAATAATGGGCGACTGTGCCGCCCCAGCATTCTCTCCGCATGACCCTAAGTGTGCTGATGCTAACTGGACAGGAATAGGCTGGAAGTGCATTTGCGTGGAAGCTGCTGCTTTATATATACATTCTTCTCTTTATATATACATTCTTCTCTTTATATATTCACCTTTCCTTTATTGTGGCAGTTTCTTATATAAAAACTGAACCAATGAATTGAAGTGAAGAATGAGACTACAAATGAGACTACAGTTGCAAGCCTACATTAAATGTATCTTTTCTAAGAAATAAAATAGCATATGAATTTTTTTGTATAAATGTGATGCCTCCGACCTGGAGCAGCTCTGGGACATATTCACACCAAAGAAAAGAGTTCATGCCTAAACTCTACACACAGTTTATAAAGCATGCTGGCTGGTTGAGCTCTCTTTAATGAACATTCAGATTAGTAATTAGGTAGTATGTGTGATTGGGGCAATATCGAATGAATCTGTATTGGTGACAGCAATACAACCCCTCAAACCTTCTATTTGTCATGCAAGCTAATTGACATGGAACAGATCCATCCTGCTGCATGGTTGTTTATCCAGGGTTGTGGTGAGTTTGGAACCTATCCCAGAAGGTACAGAGCACAAGGCAGGAGACCCCATAAACAGGATGTCTGTCCATGGCAGATCACACACACACACACACACACAGAGCCAGGGGTCTGCTCTGAATCCCTATCCATGGAGGTGTGAGGCAGTGCTGTTAACCACCGACAAACTGTGCAACCATGTGAAACAGAGTCTGCATGGAATTGCATAATAATACAGTAAAATCCCGTTATAGCGGACTCGCTTATAACGGAATGTCGTCTATAACGGACGAGGTCCGCTGGTCCCGGCCGTGCGCCTTTAAGACCATGCAGAAAAAGCATCGGATATAATGGACTGGCTTGTAACGGAATTTTGCTTATAATGGACAAACAATTTGGTCCCCAGGGCCAATTTTACCTAAAGTTTCGTTCGGCTATAATGAACATGCAGGTGTGTGGCGTGCCAGTGATATCCAGCGCAGATACGTACGTAGTCGGATTATTAATAGTCACACACCTGGTCGGGTAAAGTTGGATTATTACATGTACAATATAATAATCTATACCACAAGTATGTCTGCTGGGGTGTGGCATGAGTAAGTGGTGTCCTGTAGTTGTGTTCTGGGAAAACAGCAACTCTGGATATAACGGGCTTTGGATATAATGGACTGTTTTGCAAGGTAAATGGTAAATGGACTGCATTTATATAACGCTTTATTCCAAAGCGCTTTACATTATGCCTCTCATTCACCCATTCATGCACCCATTCACACACCGGCAGCAGAGGCTGCCATGCAAGGTGCCAACCTGCATACCGGGAGCAATTGGGGGTTCAGTGTCTGCAAGGTCTCTTGTAGTATTTTACTGTACAAAACAATAAGTTACCGTAACTTTAATATTGTCTCAGCTCTATTCCTAATTGGTCATGTGGGACTAAAAATGAATTAATAGAATATAAATTGTGCAATTTGTAAATGAATGCATGCATTCCTTCATAATGTCCAGCAGCGTAAACTTTTTTGCAGGGGCTGCAGGATCAAGGAAGCGGACCTTTGCTGTGACATTTAGTGTCATTTTTGTTAATTCTGTTAACCTGTTTAGCAGCAAGCGGAATCTTCCCAAGTTCACAGCAGCAGCTTGTCTTCTTGGTGATTATAACTAATGGCTTTGCAGTGCTACTAAAAAAAAATGTAAATCATATGACTACTCCTCCCCTCAAACCTTGAACCTTTGGCGAGTACTGCACAGGACAGATAATCATTTGCAAAGGGCTGAATCTGTATTGCAACATTGTATGTAAGCTCGGTATACATTCTAAGTCAGCATTACTCAGACATAAGGCATAAGTTGAACGAGAAGTTATTGAAATTTAACAAAGCAATAACAAATCAACTATATTAACCTGAAATCATTTATGGCCAGTTATTTTCCCATGTGCCTATAGGGAATGTATCAAAGTCCATTTTTTCAATATAATCATGAAGTTATGGAGATAAGGAAATAAATGCAGATAATAACTTATACACTTTACAGATGTTTTCATATCTACTGCTACATCAGTGGATTTGTTTATTGATTTTCTCCTATAAAATAAAAGTTCTGGTTTTTAAAACAACACTCCAATAAAACTATTAAACATCGAGTGCACCCTCCTGGCCTCATTCCGGATTCTAATGGTCAGTTTCCCATGAATTCATTGTGTCATGGAAAGAAAAGACAAAATACCATTTGGGTGATTTCAAAAAGCTTGCTGGGCACCATGTGAAACTGCTCTCATCTGGCTGCGGTCCACATAAAAATGGTAATTTTATTAATTAAAAAGTACTGCTTTGATGGTGGAAATACATGAGACGTGCGGCACTCATCTGAAACTCCATATAGTCTGGGAGTCTGCGTTTAACGTGCAGCAGTAAAGCAGACGATGGAGGGAGTAATCTCTGTGAAACTGTACGGTCCACCCTAGCTGCTGCATTTATGACTACACCAGTGGGAGACCAGCAGAGAGGATATATGGGCCGAATGGCCTCCTCTCGTTTGTAAATTTCTTATGTTATTATATTAGGGACTAAGGGAAATGTTTTCAGCTTGGACTACAAAGTGCCATTGTGCTGTATTCTCAGCCTAACTTTGAGGATAGGAATAAAATTCACTCATCAGACAAATCGAAGCGTTCGGTTTCTACTCTTCTGTCCTGAAGCTCTCACTGGCCACCTCCCCACTTCTCCACCCCCCTCCCTTATTATTTACTAGAAATAACTGAACCATGCACTTGGCCTTGATTTATGAGGAAACCCATGGCAACCCCCCC
>JABFEB020000002.1:843351-864043 GCA_019775895.2 Stomatorhinus ivindoensis | reverse complement strand
ATATACATCTCAAAAATATCACATTGATTGTGATTGTATTACAGTCATGTAATATTCATTTGGACGTTCCATGCTTCTTTTTTCCTCGAATGAATAAGAGCATTGAATACAAAACACAAAAATAAGATAAGGACTACTGAAATAATCATTAAAACAAAGAACCAACCGTAGGACTTTTGGGAAATGGGTTACACGCTTGATCGTCAACAATAAATAAAGCCGCTGGTGTTTTTTGTTCTAGCTAAGACGTTAATTAAAGAAGCACAGCAGCATGGCTTATTTCTTTTTGGCTGGGAATTTGCATTCTTTGGTATAGTTTTCTTTTATATATATATATCTCCACCCATTCACAGAGTATTTTAACTTGGAAAGACCATTTCATGTTACATTCATGGCACAAGCTTAGACTGCGGCTTCCATACCAAGGTATGCCATGAGGCCTAAGTTCAGGTACATCAAATCTCACCCATTCTACAAAGCCACGGTGATGTGAGTTACAAGCTCTCCATGTTTATGGTTTGTCTGAATAGTCCAAGCCATGGTGATGAACACTGGCTTCGACTTTCATCGAACTCAAGGTCACGTGTGTTATTATTTTTTATTTAAATTTTTTTGCTTTCTGCTGATTTGAGTCAGATTTTAGCCTGATTCATCAGTAGGGAGGGGATATACCATACAGGCAGCTTCCTCAGGTCGGGGGAAGCCACAGGGGAACGGAAGCACTATATTTCAGGTGTCTGCTTTGAACAGAAGCTCCTGGCCAAATCGCACTCCTCGTGATTGGTTGGCCTGCACTTCACAGCTCACTTCATGGAGCACATTATGACTTCCGTCTTGAGGGATTGAATTGCTCTGAGTTGATTGATGCAACAGATAACAAGGTACTGACACGACAACAGAAAATTAATCAGCAGATACAAATGTCTGAACCTGCGAGAGTAATTTGACTTTTTGAGCCGAGTGTGAAACTAACTTGTTTTTTATAATGATAGCTAGGAGCGGCACGTTGGCTGGTCTGCTTGTGAATGCAATAAGATTATAGGGTTGTGATTATTGTGCATGTGTTTTGGATTTAGTAGCTTTCTCGAGGGATTGTGTTACACATCCTGAATATTTAATTACAAATGATAAAGGATCAATACAGTAATGGTCAAATATTTGATTAAATGAGCATTGTAACTCAGCCAGCTTAAAACATTTTGCTTCCATAAGAAACAGCCTCAGATTTAATCATTCCGTAGTGTTGTATTGTAGACTGGTGAACCGGGAATGGTGTTAGATGGTGAGCAGCAGGGGAAAATTCAATCCATAGTCATATAATGGAAACCCGGTTGGAGACCAATCAGAATTTTTAAGCGTTGCAGCATGTGAATACCTTTTAAGCAAATACTTTTTAAGTGTAAACAAAATCCCTTATGATAGTTGTCCATTTCAGGATGTCTCAATTCAGTGTCAACGATTCTCTTCAAAAGTCTGCCTTTCACCTTGTGGGGACTCTAGTGCCAGGAAAAGGCAGTGCAAACACAGAAAGGGAGCAGGCAAACAACACAGAGGCAGAAGTGCAACTGGAGTGAACCCTGGGGGGGGACTGTGCTGGAGGAGACTCATGCAAACACAGGACCTGCGAACACCAAGACGTACAGAAAGGCAGCTGGAGGCCGTCTTCGGGCCAGGAGGTGACCCCACTACTCGTTACAACTGCTTCAAAAAGGAAGAATGTCTTTTACTGTCAATACAGTGCATTTTATTCCGTTACTGTACATGGGTATTTCTTACTGATCAAGGAACTTAATAGCTACATCCTCCAGTGACTCTGTCAAAAGAAAATGTGTGAATGTAATGATATTGCATAAGAGATGTACTCAATGTACTGATATACTCAAAGTAGGCACTTTCGTGAAGTTGATTACAATTCCTGTTTTTTGAAAAACTGGCACAATAATTACGCTAATTAAACATTTATATTTATTTATATTTTTTATCAATTTTGAACATTTAAAATGTTTAGTATTTGAAACATTTTACATAATACCGCTTAAAACAATCAAATCATGATTTTTGATTTATTTATTTTTGTGAAGGAAAGAGAGATATTTTGCACACCCGAAACAGTCAGTTATGGTGCTACCATTACGCATCACTTTTGGTCAAATATTGGCCTCTTGTGGCCTCAGCAAGAATTACAGTCAGTACACGATGTGGAAGGTAACGTACATGTTTATTTAATTTTATTATGAGGTGCAGGATCTTATGATATACAAGAAATACTTTGCGCATAGGTATCTGATTCTTATATTTTAATGACAGCTTTGAAAAGCCAAAACATAGCTTTTGTATAATATAATGAAATCAATTATAATATAAAACTTATCTTCCAGCTTTTAGATTTAATTAAATCAAAAGCACGTCTTTCATCATGTTTAATCAAAGTGAAAACTACATAAAATGCAATAAGTCAAATTGTCTTTACCAAGAATATGATTCATGCTACACAATACTTCAAAAATAGTGCATACAATTAAAACACATCTGCTTTGTATTTACTACTTTACAATGGATGGATCAACAAAGTAGAAAACACCAATACTGCCCTATTTTTTCACTTAAATACTGACTCTTAACAGTGAAGTTGCAAAAGCATTTTTTTTCTTTTAAAAACCGTATGAAACTTCAAAAAGACAGCTAACGTGATAGTGACATAAGACAACAAAATGTTTTATGTTTTAAATTTGAGATGTTGTGTCGCACTTATCAGATTGAATTTCATTTAATGGGTTAAAAAACAAAACCTTTAAGACATACACAAGAAGATTCCAGGCAATGGAACGGAACAGCAGTCTTTTCTAAGTCTGGTCCTGCAATTACCCACATAAAAACCAGCAGTTACAATACACAACAATTTTATAGTCCAATGCACATTTACCCGACATTACAGAAACCAGTTGGTCTACATTGTGTTTGCCAATACGACAGCGGTACAACAAAATAGTTAAACGTGAGGACAAACAGGGAAGAGTCAGTCCATCCAACAGGTTGAACGAATGCATTTTTGCATTTATTGTAGAAAAATTATAAATTAACTTCAAAATAAAATACAGCCAGAGTACAAAGGAAATATGAATCACTCTGTTTTATCCAAGTACGGTGTTTGGAAAGTTCATCGTCATGTTTACAGCATTAGTCAAATATCAGCTAGCATTCAACAGACTTGATACCCTGACTTCATACAAAACTGAAACATTATGGAATACTGGTCTAGAATGTGAAATTTTTTAATTCAGGTACGTTGTTTGTCCTAACAGCAAAGATCTGAAAAGCCAGACCGATAAAGCATTTGCATGAATGATTAATTTGCTAATTTGCAATAAGTGATCCGCTCTTATTTTCGACAGCACCAATTTTGATTTGCTATGTGATAAGGCTACCCGGAAAATACATTTGACCGGACCAAGCTAAAAGGACCACAAACAAGGAAAGACGAATATACCAAAGTGTAATTACAGGGTGATTATTCTGGCCAATAAAGGTAAAACACAGTAATTACGCTGACACTGAATCTGAGAAACTGTGTCTTTTGCTTTGCTTTTAGTGTGGAATTTGTGGCTACTGTCATTTTTACCCCCTGCTTTCTTCAAATCCAAGCATTGTGGAACCAAGATATTTTGTCAAAAGATAAAACAGAGTCTAAGAGACTCGATTTTGGTCAAAAATCAATTTTGATAAAATATGCAGTTACTGTGTTCTGCCTTCGTAGGGCAGTATTGTGGAAGTTTGCAGTCGGGCATTTGGCACTTGTAGAGAAGCAGGCAGAGCAACAGGCTGCAAGGCACGCGGATAGGGTGCTGCGTGTCCCACGGCAGACGTGCCTCATATGGATAGGGTGCTGCGTGTCCCACGGCGGACGTGCCTCATATGGATAGGGTGCTGCGTGTCCCACGGCGGATGTGCCTCATATGGATAGGGTGCTGCGTGTCCCACGGTGGACGCGCCTCACATGGACTCAAACTCATCAATTCGCTGCTTGGTATTGCCTTGACGAATCTGCCGTAGGGTTTTATATTTGTCCCGCCCCGCCCGGACGTTCTCGGCGTGGATGATGTCGTTTACAGTTTTCTTGGTCTCGTCCCGCGCGTTGGCCAGCTCTGAGCTCAGGGCCTGGCATGAAACAGATAATGGGAAAGTCATTCACCCAGATCGCACGCAACAAAATCGCTGTAGTAAAATAAATCATTTTGAGGTGCTTTATTCTGCGTCCTCCTTACTTGGCCGGCAGCTCAGCACTCCCACAGATAGGCATTCTCAAGTCATTACACGCTTACTCATTATGGGATGGCAAATTTGGTTATGAGATTTGAATGTAATTACATACTTTGTTAATGTATTTAGAGAAAACAGCAAAACCCTTAGCAATCAAGGAGCACATCAATGAAGGTAATTTAAAAATACAATCAAGCGTATTTAATAATTGCCTCCTGGAGATGTTTCCACCTGTGACATTATCTTTGTATTTTTAGGATGTGCAGACTTCGTCCTGCGGCAAAAGCTAAAGACTTTTAAAATGCTTGGTGGACATTCTGGTGTACTGGAATAATACAAGAATTAGGACTATTCAGGATTACACTTCCTGCAGAGTAGTCTTCAGCATTGCAAGCTAGTTATTTTAGGTAACTGGATGCCTTTACCCTGTAGTTGGCAGCTCAGCCCTTGAGCCAACAGCGTATTTTTTGTGTAACTGTATCTGGGAAAAGCTGCATAAATTAGCATTCCAGTATTAACTAGTGCAGTGCTTAGTAGGAGTGAAAATGGAGAATTAGCCACAGCGTAATCTACTCTTAACACACCAAACCCAAGATTTTAGGAAAAATCATAGTAGCTTTGGATGTTACTGCTTGATCGTTATTTTTGTCCCTTTTGTTTAATTTTATTTCAAATATTCACAGGGGGTCTCTATAATAATTCAACAGCAGGATACAGTGTTTTCGAGTTCAAACTTTCCAGGGCATGTACGGCTATATTTAGTAGCAATGTCGATGTACGCAAACGGACTCGGTGATACTGGAGTGCCATGGGATTTCCACTGAGGTCCTGCTGTCCTTGCAGTGACTGCCTGGGCGGACGCACTCACCAGCAGGTGCTTCTGCACACGCTGGTTCTTCTCAGCCTCCGTCATGCGCTCCTCCTCGCTGCGGTCCCGGCATGTTGCGGCGGACGTCAGCTCCGCGCTCGCCTCGGCGCTGCTCTCGTCGTTTTCGTCGTGTTCGTTCTCCGCATTGAAAGACATGATCCTGCTCTTCAGTACCTCCTTGGTATTTTCCAAGTCCTCCTGCACCATCGATGCCTGCCAAAACCAATATATTTGTTTAAGTACAGTCCTTTATCGAGCCTCTAATATATTATGATAAAGTCCAGGTCAGTATATGACTAAAAATATAAATATATGTAAGTACCAGCAATTTAAATTTATGCATTGACTACTCTAATATGTTGGAACAGCCATATTTCATTTTGTTTAATACATTATAAAGAACTGAGCACAAAATCTCCTTTCAGGGGAGCAAAATTTTATTATTATGCCGTAGTAAATCAGGCGTTCATCTCCCATTTGTAGTGATATCGTAAACTTGGATTTACAGCTGGAGATGGGCTAGCGGTGGGATGCAGTGCACATCTAGGGCTAGATTCCTGAAACGTCAGCTCAGATCTAGCACTGAACATCGTCCTCCTCCAGCTGCCAAAATACTGTTCATAAAATCACAGAAAATCTTCCATTTTGCCCACTTTATTATTCAGGAAGGAAGGGAGGAAGTCATATTGATCCCCCATTAGAACATCATGAACTCGGATTAGAGTGGAAGATGGACCAGCAGGACCATAAATATATTTTATGCCTTTGCCATAAAGCAAACCGACCAGATAATTGACATTCTGTTTGCTAGAAGTATCCTATAACCATTTGATTTCAAAACCATTTTGACATTTTGGCGAAACGTAAAACAAAAGGTAAGCTGATTTGTTCACCTTGAGAGGCAGAATGACAGGTGTCACACCATCCTACTAAAATGATGCCGTTTGCTCCTCACCTTCATCTGCCAATCCTTGGCCTCTTCATCCTTCTTTCGTTTGGCATCCTCCAGAAGTGAGATCTTAGAGGTCAGCTCGGCTAGCTCAGTGGCCTGGGAGACAGAAATGCCGTTTCTGTAAACTGAGCCATTAACCCCAAGCCAAATGAGTAAAAATTTAAAACTGTTTGCAGGCACTACATCCAATGCTCAGCATGCTCAGTGCCAAACCTACAGCACTGCTTTTGTTGGATTTTTTGTTTATCACCTTGCCTAATATACCACTTTCAGTAAATGTGGGCCATGAACTGTGAATACCTTAATGTCATAAAGCTAGGAACACCGCATTGTAATTAACTAGTTTTAATCTGCGCAGCAGTAATGTCCATCCATCCATCCGTTCTTTTTGTCCTATGCAGGGTTCCAGAAGGTAGGCAGAGAACAACCCAGGATGGGCTGCCAACCAATCACAGCAGCAGTAACATACTTGAAAAAGCTTTTTTTTATGCAAACAACAAGCAATTAGACAGACAGACAGACAGACAGACAAAACAGATGCTGGCAAAGAAATCAGAGAACATAGTTTTTCTTAATGGTATTATAAGCATTTTTACTCCAAATACCCCCCCCCCCCCCCCATATCCCTAGGAAACACTTCTGCAATGTCTATTAGAAACATATAGAAAGTTCAGGAAAATCTATTCATGTGTCAGCACCAGTTACTTGATCATCTGTTCTCCTTAAAAGTGTCCAGTGTTTTAGACAGCAATCGATATGTCTTCCCATAACCACCACAGTAAGCCTACGCAAGTCTATGCCAGGAAGCCCAGCATAGACAGGGTGCCAGTCTACCATAAAACACAAACACTTCAGGGTTCCAGGAAGAGACCTGATGACCCAGAAGAAACATTGATAAACAAAGTGAGAGCATGTGAACGCCACATACAAAGAGACAGAGATCGAACCCACAGCTCTGGGGGGGGTGTGAAACCATCACATTACCCAAAGAGTCAACTGCTGCACTGTGCTCATTTCTGCATCATAAATTCTCAATTAGACAACGGAATCTCTCCTCTACTCCTATTCTTCTGGTCTCTAATTGTAAATTTCCCTGGTGCTATTGACCCTGGACAGAGCTCTGAGGTTACATGCTTACTGGGCTTTGCATGAAATTGAGAAGGACAAATAGTCATCTATTCACAGCCGACAAAAAGAATGGAAAATACTAAAATTGAAAATGCTCTTAATTTTAAATGGAATTCTCCAACGTATTGAGTGGAATTGGATGTACAATTTAAGCAATGTTTGGTAACATCGACAAGGTATTATGAATATTTTAAGATGTTAGAGCATGATTACTGTTTCATTCCCTGCATTCCATTTCATTCCCTCACTGAAACTTGTATTGTATATTTATTGTACAATATAGTATATGGTTGGTACCTTTGCAACTTTCTCAAGGATTCTTGAGAGAAAGGGGACATGTCGAACAGGTGAGTTTTCATTAAGCATATGAAGCTGTGTATTTGGCATCATAAGTACTGATTACAGCCATTTGAATTCCAGGACTGCACCTGAATACAGGGATGTAGTCATTATGGTAACACTTTACTTGAAGCTGTCATCTATAATGCACTGTATATACCTCCATAATGCATTATAATGGTTAGTATTAGCATTTAGAAAGCTTTATACTGAATTATGAAAGGATCTATAATGCATGTTAGATTTATAAAGAACTTCATAAAGCATAATTAACATGGCTATAATGTGTTATGCCTTTTTATAAATATAAACATATTTATAATGCTTTATGAATGCATTATAATGTGTTATTGATGTGTTAATAGATTGTAATAGACAGGGCATTCCTAGAAAGTGTTGTCCAATGTTCTATAACGCTTAGGTTCAAGTACTTGTATTTTATTTTTTGAACTATTACATGTATTATAATCAGAACTTTTTTCATTTATGTGATTTGCAGGTACAGTACATGGTTGAAAGCACTATCCTGCCAAGCAGATGGAATGCATATGGTAATGGAAACAGCCAACAACAGTCGCAGCGGTAACAGGAGTGACTTTGTCATACCAGGATCTCTTGGTTCTTCATTTGGTTCTCGGACTGCTTCAGCAAGGCAGCCTTGACCTCCTCCGCCATTCTACGATCCTTCTCCAGGCGCTCCGCCTCCTCCTGCGCACACCTCCGCTCCTGCTCCAGTTCTGTGGCCCTCTTCGTCTGCTCCTCCAGCGCTGCGTGAGGAACACTCCCAAAGCTAAGGAGACATTTCCATGCGTATACAGATACCCCTCCACTCACGATGGGGTTACCTTCCGATGAACTAACCGAAAGTTGAAAATATCGTAAGTTGAATATTATATGAGGTGACACACTTGGGCATTTAGTAAACATAATGGGTTTGGGAATATTTAGTCAGACGTAATAATAACACAATGAGATATTTGGAACCCTACAGAGACCATAAGTGTGAATGCTGAAAGTATATTGCACAGAATAGAACTAGACCACGGACAAATCAAAATTTTAAGTTTGATGACTAGTGGATGTACATTACTACCGCATCATCGTAAAGTAGAAAAATCTATCTATCGTAAAAGTCTAGCTATCAGCTATCGTAAAGACAGACTGTAAGAGTGACACAATAGGGGCAGCGTGTGGCTCAGTGGGCTAAATCACGGTGGTCACAAGGTCGCTGGTTCAAGCCCGTGGCTGTTTCAGCCACGTGGCTGTGAGCCCTTGACCCCCAGCTCCATGGGTGCTGCTGCGGGTGGCTGCCCTTCACTGCCAAGCTTGTTTTCACATATCTATGTGTCATAGTGACCAAGACGGGGCAGGCAAAAAGAGAAATTCACTTGGGAATCAATAAGTCATTAAATTAAATATTAAAAACTAGTAAGAATTTCTTCTGTTCTCCAAAATGTTACTGATATTTTGTTGGATGGCTAGATGAACGCCATCCCAAAACTCTCCTTAGGGGCACCTCAGTCATTCCATGTATTTATTAAATTTCACCACCAGTTCACTTCAATTCATTAATTTAATTAGTTTTAGAGAAAATGCTATATGAGATGTGCTAGGGGTCAAGTCAAAATCTACATGGGTGTGCAAACACTGAGGTGATTTTAGCAGATTTGAAAAGACTAACACACTCTGACAGGCATAATAGCACAGTTTTACACCAACATGAATATCATTTAACAGTCATTTTCTTTGGCTGCCTAAGACTTTTTCACAGTACTTTATCTTTTGATCAACTTCCAATCAAGCATTTCTAATGAAAGACCGGGGTGACCGCAGTTACGGTCGAGCCGTTTTCCCGGTATGAGCGGACTCCTGATCGTTTGCTCAACACTCAATGCTCAAGACAGCATCTTACCTCAACATACCCCTATAGGTACCTTGTATCCATGTACGTTGCTACTCTATCCAAGCACATGTCAGGACAACCAGATCCAAATTGAATCCAAGACAAATTCCCATAGGCTGCAAAATTAACTGTCGCGAGGACAGCCGCTAAACGCCTGGATACACATGCAGTGGATTTTAGCAAAACCACTTGGTTTGTCACCCCTGATGTCAGCTATATGATCAAGGCTGGTAACTACACCCACAGCAGCTCCTTTGACCTCACAAGCACAAATCCAAGCTTTATAGTGACATCTGACCTTCTTGGGCTTTCCTGGTTTGCTCTTCAATCTGAATCAGCCTCTCTCTCAGCTCCTCTTTCTCCAGCTCAATCTTCTCCTTCTCCTTCTCAGCGATCTCTCTCTTCTTCTTCTCGTTCTCCAGCAGTGCCCTTTCATGGTGATAATGAGGCCCCCAGATAAAGACAAGGTACGAAAACCAAGAGGCCGAGATACCTCCCACAGGTTATGCACAACACCGGCTCAATAAACAATGCCAAGGCAATGAAAGAAATATTTTAGATAAAATCTAAGTCATTTTTCCTAAAGATTACACTGAAACATACTTACAGAGGCTTTTTATCACTGTGATAAGACAGCAGTGTGTAATGCACCTTTAATCTCTTTAACGCGAAGCCTTTGTACATCTACGTCCCTGACCCATCTCTGCTCTGCGCCTTACCTCTCCATCTGTTTGTGGTGTTTCTCCTCACGGGCCTGTGCCTTCATCTGCTGCACCTCGATGGTGTCGGGCTTGCGACGTCGCATGTACAGCTCGTGGTTGCCCATGCACAGGGCCAGGATGCGCTTGTTGATGCGCAGGCGAGGTGCGTAGAATACGAAGTCCTGCGACACACCGCAGAGAGGATATAAAATAAACACACAATGAATAAACAATGAATAGGAACATTACAATGCCATAATGGTCTGGATGGGGTATTTAATTTTCAAAATACATAAAGGAATCTCAAAGCGGCTGGAGGCTTTGGTTACCTTATCTCATGGGCACATATTTATATGAAGTATACAAGAAACAGCGTGGTTCCTTCCACAAAAATCCACATCAAATCCACTTGCTATTTAATGTATAGCTGTTTGTTTTTAGCTTAATTCATAATTGATTATATTTTGTGCGGTTTTGATACTTTTATAATACTACTTTTAAAACAAAAGACTTTACTTTTTATAATGACCTTGTTGGACTCAATTGAATTCATTCACCTTCCAATCATGTATCCAATAGGATACAATTTAATAACAATAATTAAAGTATTTTGTAAAATAAAACAGCAAATTTGAATTAAGTGTCATTAATTTCTATTTTCCCCAGTTCATCATGGTTTTTTTTTTGCTTTGACAGGAAGTGGAGGGTTGGTGTTGTTCTGGAGATTTTTTTTAATCTATCCGTCATTAAATTTGAGCCACACCGGTTTTAATTTATCCCTGACAGCTCAGAAAAGCATTACGTTGAGTGCCTTGTGAAATTATATGTGCCATACCGGGGCTTTCTTGTCGATTGGTTTGATAACAAATTTCTTGTCGCTGAAGGAAATGTTCCTAATCTCACTCCAAGGGAATCCAATTTTGGGAGTCATCCTGTTTAGGGAAAAGCGTGTAATGTGTTATAACAGGAAATCACTGACAAATTTTATCAATGTACATGCTTGAATCTGTCTGATTCAAATCTGAGGAATAAGTTGCTTCAGTGTTTTATTTTCATAAACTTAACTAGTGAACAAGACCTACAAGCTGTTGACAGATAGAAAATGTAAGAGCGGCTGTACTTGTCATTCTGTTCGTAGATGTTGAGGCCTAACGCATCCACACCCAGCCACAGCTCAGATGCTTTCTTGTTCTTGATGCTGAAGTAATTGAGCCCATACATCTCGAGATCCTGGGCAATCTTGAGGTATTCCATCATGGAGTCCTCTCTGTTGGCAGACAGCTTATTAGTTCCCTGTCACTGTATTTAATTCCTCCTCTTGCCACAATAATTTACATAATTAGAGTCAGTTCAGTTCAACCAAAGCAGTGGTTGTTTGACACGCCATGAGTGTAGTTTAATGCAAACTATACTTTGCATTGCATACATAAAACAGACCTAGAAAGGTTTTATTTTGCTGACGTTTAATGTGTCTTAATAGGCAGGTATGCACTGCTGTGTCCGTTACAGCAAAGTTAATAAAGAAAGGTGAGGGAATATTAATTTTATTCTGCAATACATAATTTAGTCTGAGAATCACTCATCTGACCCAAAAAAAAAAAATCAAATTATATTACAGATCACTGACCACTTATACATAATTTAAATACCAACAATATCAAGGCTCATTGAAAATCAACAGCCAGTTTAAATTCTCTCCTTGATGTCACCACACTTTGTGCACTCTGAGAAATTCTGCCCACTCTATGTCTGCCATATTCTAACTGAAAATTCCATCCATCCATTTTCCATGCCTGTTTTCCCGTGCCAGGTTGTGGTGAGCTAGGGCACAAGGCAGGGGAACACCCTGAATTGGACGCCAGTCCGTCGCAGGGTACACACGCGCATAAAGCCACACCCTATGGAACATTTGGAAACAGCTAGTCACCTAAACAGCCTATTTCTGGAGCTTGGAAGGGACCCGGTGCAAACAGGGGGAGAACATGCAACACGGCACTTATTACTCTGATTTGCCACAATAAATAATTTCAACCTCGGCTGTTTTTCGGGGATAATTCTAATACTCCAATCGAGTCCACGTGCGTAGATCCCTTGTGTGTTTAGGGGGAGGGGACATTTGTGGCTGATTTGGTCCCTACCAACCCAAATTTCAAAATCAAAATTTACCAGTACATGGAAATAAGGAAGACAGTAAATGATTTGGCCGCACGACAAAATTGTAGGGTGAATCTCAATATTAAGAACGCAAAACTCGTACTTGTGGCCCTTGTCAGACTGCTCTTGCTAAACTTGCCTCCCAAAAATGACTTTGGAGTGCAATGAATCAAGGGATTGGTCTCGTTGGCGAGGATGCTATTGATGCATCCTTCACATTCGAGGCTGGGTCAAGAACGACATCCAGGGATTTTTACCGTCCTCTGTGCTTCTATTCCTGAGTTTTGGAACTGGTCTTCAGTAATGGAAGTAAAACAGACGCACAAGAACACAAGTATGGTGAAGCATGTATACTGAGAAACACCCCTAGTGCAAGCTGTGGTCCTTGTGTGTCCCGAGTACACGTGCCAACACAGTACACACCTTGGCATGCCCTTGTGCTCCTTGTGCCACACCTGAATCCTCTCCTCCCACTGCTCCTTACTCAGTTTATGCTGCTCCAGGACCCTGGAGACGCAATACGAAGGACATGTTACTCCTGGTGCCACCACATGCATTAAGGATACATTTCCATTCACAATTACCATAAATTAATGCTTTGACTTTCGCTGATGGTAAATACCATCATCAGTGCCTCACATCCATATGCATTATTTAACAATGTCAAGCATAGTCCATTACTGCATCTCAAAATCAATGATGGTATTAATAAGGAATGTTTTATAGAATGTGACTAAGTTTGTATAATGATGTACTCTGTTCAACTGTGTTTGCATCTGTTACCAAGATGTGAAAAATGTCTATCTTAGCATATCTCATCAAATTTCATCATCAGGAATCCGGACACAATTTTTCTTCCAAAGTTCATTAATATGACATTTTATTACATCACAACCACGATCTTCCAAGAGCGGAGAGTCTGAGTAATAGTTCCATAGATATAATACAGATATACAGGTACCTGAAGGTCCATGATACAGTATGCTCCCGGTTATCTGACTAACGCTGACTATTGGGTTTTATTGTGAAATTTGAAATTTATTGAGTTAAGTTTCATACTTGATATTTCTGTCAAAACTCCCAGTAAGCAAAGGTCACTTTGACCAGAGGACTCAAGAGAATCTTCATTGAAATACTGGGCTTTTTAATAACTAGATGCATTTAATGAATAAAAGTAATATGTGGCACAAAGTAATATGTGGGTTATTATGTTCATAAATCATATTTTATTGCTTCCATCTAACAAAATGCATTTTTGTAATGTTTGTAAAATCACTGGTGTGAAGCAATACTACATAATTAATGTGGAAATTAAAATATCATCATTGCAAAAGGAATTCAAAGCCCTAAGTTGAATTTACCGTGAATGAGACATACCTGTCTGGCAGCAGCTTGTCACTGGACAGATACCCAGACAGGTGAATATCTGATTTGTAATCGCCGTACTTAGTCTGCACCGCATAAGAGGCGAGCAGCACTGCCGTCTCCGGGGGGCAGTAGACGTCATCATTGAGGATGGACTCCTTGATCTGTAGGAAGAAGAGCCGCTGCGTGGCCTCCTGGATCAGTTCTTCGGACACATCCTCAGGGAAGAACTTGGCCCGGAACTTGAATTGCAGCGGGTTTTCTTTGCGGACATGCTGAGCTGTTACCTGGAAGGGAAGGGTGGACTGGAGGGTCAGTGCATGAAGTGGATCATGCATGAAAAACCATTGGCAACCAGGAAGATGGAGATCCTGTTATGAATATACAGGTCAAAAGGAGATAACCAAGATTAGTAATTTGGTTTAAGTGCTTGCAGATCATTCACTATAATAAGAGCCCACCTTCTTGTTGAGTCTGAGCCATGTAGTGAACCCTTTGGTGTCCTCGTACTGTAGTCCGAAGAACCAGACCTCGCGGAGCCCGATTGTCAGAACCACCTTCAAACAAAGTTGGCAGCGAATGATGATTAATGAGCAGGATCTGGGAGAGTTATGGGTGGTGGCATTTTATATGACGATAAATGTTAAAATGATAAAGGAAACGCAACATTGATTTTCATGGAAAACAAATCGTTTAAAAACCCACCGAATCGCCGAGTCAATTTCTGTCACAATGTGAAAAAAATTTTTTTTGTTACGGGTGAGGTACTTAAATTGGTGCAATCCCAAAAGAATTATGTTTGACGTGCATTTTTTTATTTTCCATTCAAATACAAAGAGAAAAGCTGGATAGGAAAAGACTGGAAATGCTGTCTGCATTCACCCAAACAATCTTATCAGCCAATAGCAGGCAAGCCGTTTTAGGCATGTGATTCATCAGTTTGGCTCAATTGCTATTTAAATACAATGCAATCTGGTGCCCTCCACTTCTGCTTAGGTGTGGCATTGGGAATGATATGAGAATTGCTTTCGCATTCTTCTCCATACCTAAGGAGCCTAAAGCGCAGTGGGAGTTCCATTAAATCAGCAGCACCTAGTCTCCCTTTACCCTCTAACTTAAAAAAAAAACGAAAAATTTTCAAAGCCTCGGTGCTGCTCAATATCCACAACAACCGTTATTTGACATAACTTCTTGCGTAGTCATTAGTGGATGACAAACTGTCGTAAGCTGCCCTGTCAACCATGCGTCATCCTGTTATATAACTACACGTTTCACGTTTCTCTATGTCTCCATAAAAAAGTGATAAGTCACCTCTCAGCTTAATTTATTTCTGCCATGCACAGGCATAGCCTGACAGTGACACTACTAAATGCACAATAAGGGCTCAGTCTGACAGTTTTCCTTGGCTTCACACTCAGTGTCTCAAAGGACCGATGCCCTATTTCCATTTCAGAGAAAGAGAATTTCTTCAGGCAAGCCACACACGTCATCCGCCCCTTTCAGTCTAAGGCCTGAATGGTCATTATGTTTCCTGTCTCTTTGGGAGAGATCTAAAATATTTCCACATAAATATGATGTGGGACATACATTGGTTTACAGAAGGCTAGTGGCTTAGGTAGTATGATGGCATCCAAAACTACTTCATATTTATGATACTCACGACTATGATGTCAATGTATCGTCATCCAGCCAATCAGGTCTTCTCATATTTAAACTGAGAGAATATTAATAATAGTAAGATGAGATACCTGGTCAAAGAGCTGCTTGCCAGATGTGTTGCTCTGGATGGCAAATTCTAGTTCTGCATCCATTGTGATGACGCGTACATTGATCTGTTGGTGACACCAAAGATCATAAAAGCAAAATCACACCTAGAACATAATCCTAGTTTGATATGACTTGCTTGTTGATATGCTTGTTTCAAATGGCTTTTCAGCAGGTTTCAATACCTAAATAACAGAATATGCAATGATGCTGCGGTCGTTTTACAGATAATACAATAGTTTAATGTTAGCTTTGACTGAAAAGTGAACACACATCAAATTTGAAAGCAATAACGACATTTAGTTTACAGTAGTTGCCAAAACTGGAGAAACACCTAGTGGTTTATTGCATTACAGTTTAAAAATTACAACACAGATCGGTGGTAATGTTTATAAACAAAGAATGTTCATAAGTATCATAAACTGTTTAAATGATTAAATTAGTAACTGGAGCTGCTGTACTACAGTTTTGCAATCTCTAAAAACTCTAAGTGTTTTCACAATTTTGGCCACTAGTTTTGATAAGAATCTGACAGATTCTTTAGCAAGCTTTTTTTCTAATGAATTTCACTGATCTATCCATAGCCCCAAACATCCACCTGTCTCTTTCCATAACAGCTGATCCAATGCAGTTTCATGATGAGCCTGCAACCAGTCTAAGGGAACACGGGTCATAAGGCCGGGGAGCACCCCTACGTAATTTATAATGGTATGTCCCATTCAGGATGGACCCCTGCCTCGTGCCCCATGCCGCCTGGGATAGGCTCCAAGCCCCCGGACCAGGATAAGTGGCTAGAAGAAAGACGCACGTTACACGACAGCAGAGACTCTATAATAGACTATAACTGTAACTAGTCTCAATTTTTTTAATTCCTATTTTTATTCTTATCAGCACTCTTACTGACGTGCATTGTAATTTTACAAACAGCCCGACAATTTAAAAAGCAAAGTTAGTAGCAAACATATACTAGATAAGAAGCCTGTCAGATGGTTTGATAATATCTTGTTTTTTTTTATTACTCATATTAGCGTAATGTGCACAAAAACTTCTTAATCCATGCTTAAAAAGGAAAAGACAAATTGACATTTTCAAAAAAAATGATAAACTTTCAAACTTGAACTAAGTTTTTTGAAAACGTGATTTTATTTGCCTCTCATATCAAGGTGCTTACGGTAGTAGGTGTTGCGAATGGGCAATTTTTTTTTTAATTAATTCAACACACTGAAGGCTAGTTTGAGGCCATTCCTCTGTATGTATGGAGTTTGCATGTTCTCCCTGTGCTAGCGGGGGTGTCCACTAAGTCCTGTTTCCCCTCACAGTGAATGAGTGACTCAGAACCTAGTCTTACTGTGTGAATACGCAGCCTGCCTTGTTACTTCAGCCAATTCCCAAAGCTTCCCTTGATAGGCTCGAAAATGAGGCAACCACCATTAATTCAGCTTTTATTTTAAAAACTGAGACACAGATAAAACGCAAAAGGAAAATTACTCAGTGCTATGCACGTGGTTTGTGATATAATGAATGGATTTTAAAACCTATGAATAACAAGGTGGAGTAGTCAACATAAATAAATCCCTAAATTTCCTAACTGATTCAGCTAGTGACCAACTTACTGGCTGACTGGGATGCAAGAATGAAAATTTAAAAAAAAAAAGTTGCTTTAACGGTTAACTGTTTTAAATAACACTGAAACGCATTCATTTTTAGTCTATTTGGTCATTTAATTTGAGGACATGAATAATATAGAAGGACACACTTACTTAATGCATTAATTAACCAGTGAGTGTTAGTTATGTACCGATCCCATGCTCATTCATCAGTCACGAGTTCATGTATTTTATGGGAAAACCTATTTTAGTTCATTGTTTGTTCTTGAGTAGTAAATGAGTTAATGAGTAAATTTCGCCCACTAATGTGGTCTTACCACTATTAGCTAATAAGTTAACTGTATAATATAGTGCCTGAATTATATACAAACTGTCATGATTGATTAAAAATGAACATGCATTGGCTCAGTACGTAACTGGTTAATTAATGTATTAAGTAAGTGTGTACAACTACATTATTCATGTCCCCTGACATTTTACCGTCGACTTTTATACCACAAGGAGAAAGAATTAATACAAGTTTCTCCCATATGCTAGTGGCCAAGATTGTGGAAACACTTCCCGTTTTTACAGATTGTAGAACTTCATTCAATCGTCCAATGCAAGATATTTTTGACATTCATTGATTATTTTTAAACATTACCACATATTCGTGTAGTTATTTTAAAAACATAATACCAAAAATAATAGACCGTTCCACAATTTTGGCCACTATAGTGTAGCAGTTGTGTGTAACAGTCGGATGATGCGGACTTCAAAAGGCATGATACTTTTGACTGACAAATCAAAAGCTGATCTGAGAAAGTTAACGTTCGCTAAATCGTATTAAAATAATTTAAAAATTCAACACGTGAGACTGCGGTTTTCTGCCTACAGATCCAATGTTTGACAAACCGTCAACACAGAAAAACATTTTTAAAGTATGCCGGTTCTGCGTCACTTACCGTTTTCGGCATTGCTGTGGTTCAGTATTAAATCCGCGGTCTGAGAAATACAATGAAAGGATCGCAACGTTTTCCCATCCGCGGTATAATCAGCCGAAAGCAGTCTGATCCCCCTTCTAAAAAGATAATAAAATGCAAGAAGTATGAGATTTTAAGTGGATAACTTTTGTGTTGCCTTATCGGCTTCTCTCAACTCTGTATAAAGGTCTATAGTACAGCTTCAGTCCCCCAAACGGATGTCTTAAAACCACACCCACGGAAAATGAAGAAAATAGTTGGCCTTCTCCATCCGAAATTTCATTTATACCTTTTATATTTATTGCGTCAGTGTGTTCATAAAAAGCCGTCAACTCCCTGTATTTCTGTCCTCCTGCGGTATTTCCTTACAGCTGGACGATATTTATTGCTTATTGCCACTAATAATAGTTATATAAGTGAATACCTTTGAAACCGCCTGTGTAAAAAGGGAGCACACTGGGGTTTGACCACACGTTAGAACAGGCACCATAAATGACCATATTAAGAAATGCAGTGTTAACTGAAAGGAAAAAGGGAAATGATGGGAGTTACCCAGAAGTCAGGCTTCATCTGTGGAGGCCTTCCAAGCCACAGCAGCGTCTATTTTGAGACTCCTCTCATCATCGCCAGAGCAGACATTACGTGTACAGCTATGAATTTCCTTCTCTGACACAAAAGTAAGACTCCCCTCGTCATGAGGTAGTTAATACCTCACCTTGAGTCGTGAGGAAACTTCATCCAATTATGCAAGCAGATACAACACATAATTATGACTCGGAATCATCATCGTTCAGTAACTAAAATGGGAGATTCTGAAAAATCCAAACGTGAGAAAATTCATAAGGTGTGGTCATTTTATGAAACCTGTGTTGCAAGATTCGCTGCAGATTGTGTCAGAATATTCACGGCTCCTGTTGTCAGATAACGGCTGATCGGATGCAGCCTCCTGCTTTATAAGGAGCCCGTATATTAATTGAACTCTGCTGTGTGGACTTTGCATGCTCTCACATTTTTTTTTTTGAGAGGATTTCCTTCAGGCAATCTGGTTTCCTCCTGCAGTCCATGTCCATGCAATTAGGTGAAATGGCACCTCTGAATTGCCTATTGTATATCTGTGTGTTGGTGTATGTCATCACATCCAGGAAGAGCCTAGTGTCTTCTCTGTGCTTTCCAGGATGGGCTTTCATCACCAATTACTGTATGGAAATAATAATAATTATTATTATTATTATTATTGACACTGTGCACCTTGTTTGTCATATTCTACGTCAATATATAAAGTTGTGGTCATCTTACATAATCAGTGCCTGGTTGTCCAGTAAAAATTATGGTGGCGAGAGCAGAATGGGTGCTGCACCAATAAACATGTCATTAAGTTGTTACAGTGAAAAGGCAGCTTTGAATATGTAGCCAGATTCAAATCGTGGAGAGGTGATACCTTCCTCAGGGACTTCTATTTAGGGGATTCTAACTTTTTTTTTCCAATTTAATTATGTCATCTACTATCTAAACTGTTATTTATAAAAGATGGATGGATGAATAGCTGAAATATTAAATTGTTTTTTATGGCTTGGCTTATACTGATTTATGGAGTTACTTAAACCATACAACATGTTAACTATGTTACTAAGTGAACTAACATAATCACCATTAGCTGCTAAGTTTATTACCAGCTGACATGCATCCTGAATGGGGCACAATTTCCAAATGAGAACTACGTATTTATGCTTAAAACATACAATTTATTATATCTCATAAATAATGAGGTAACTGTTTGTAACAAAGTATAATTTTTTATTTTTCCACTACAACCGTTCTGAAGCAGCTAATCCGATTAATTCCACGGGGTTACCATTTGATGCTGTATCTTATTTGGAGGAAGCACATATTGTTGAGGAAGTTGAAAAAAAGAAAAACAGAAAGAAAGAAAGAAAGAAAGAAAGAAAGAAAGAAAAAGAAAAAAAATAACAGAGAGACGAGCCCAGCCAGAGTAAATGGCTAAACATTTCCTGTCATTGTAGCATTAAATGTAGCGTGACATCAGACTGGCTCAACAAATATTGATACTACCCATCCCTTTTCTGAATGCTGTGAATTTATCCCAGATGAAAATTTATTCTCAGAGATACTTATAATTGTTCCATATCGACATCCTGAACTGCAATAAATAGAAAACATGATTATAACAATACTTTTGTTCTTGCTTGGTCAAATGAGAAAACAGAGGTTAAACAGAGGTTTCAGTGATCAAGAGACTGAAAAGATTGCTGCACATATACTCCTTAGCTTTGATCCAAACGTTTTTTTCCTCATTGATTATAATTTAGTCTTTTTTTATCCATAGATCAGAGAGATTTATATTTTTCTGTTATTCTTTTTTTTTGTTGCATAGAACATGGACCAGTAGGGCCTGTGGTTAATCTTGACAGCAACTTCCTTGGAAAAACCCAATAAATCACTGGTAGGAACAGGAAAAGGGCCTGTCTTATCTGAAGGAATCACCACCCAGACGACATCAGTGAAGAATAACAATGAAACAATGGCCATGTTTACAGAAGTCCAACAGAAGGGGTTGCCACAGTACCATTGTGGTGCCGCAAATTATATATATATATATATATATATATATATATATATATATAGAGAGAGAGAGAGAGAGAGAGAGAGAGAGACAGAGATAGATAGATATATA
>JABFEB020000002.1:822257-840520 GCA_019775895.2 Stomatorhinus ivindoensis | reverse complement strand
GACCCTGACCAAGATGGACAGATGGATAATCTCTTGTAAATTTCTTACATAAAATACTGTGTGTGTGTGTGTGTGTGTGTGTGTGTGTGTGCGTGGGTTTATGTCAACTCGAGGGCAAGGACGAAGGCGAAGGCAGGCATTGGGGGAAATCAAGGAAGTGGCAATATGGACAGGGCAAATGAAACAGACCACAAGGGGTCACAAATGGGGAGGGGAGTGGAGGATCAAGCAGGAGCACGGGGCACAGGTAGCAATGACCAGACTGAGGAGTGCAGGACTAAAGGACGCTTTATATAGAGCATGTGAGAGAGCAGACGAGAGGCACCTAGAGTGATCCATATAAGGGCTGTAACGAGATTAAAGACTGCAGCAGGTGTTGCTCGTTAGAGCCACATGAGGGAGAGAACGAAAGGGAAGGGATGCAGGGCATGACAGTTTACATGTATGTTTTTGTGGTTTACTTGCTTTATAATGAATAAAATGATATCTTAATCGTTGTGTCCCTTGCGTGAAACACAGTCACACCACAAATAAGCAAACTGTGTTGCATGGTTCACTGCACTAGCAGAGGCTGAAAACAATTGAGCAAATGCTATTCAACAGCTAATGCTGTCAGTAAATTGAAGCTGAGTTATGGTTCCCCAAAGGAACATCTTGCATGTTTATTTATAATGTATATTTCAGCTTTTTTATGTTCAAATCATGACCATCCATTGAAAGATGCTAATTTTTCATTTGCAAATATCATCTTAGACTAAAGCATGCGGTTTAATTAAAAGGTCTTGTATCAAACATATAGCATTCATGCATACTGAATAATTGTAATGAGTAAATGTAATTTATGACCTAACACTTTGTGAAGATAGGGATGAAGCTTCAAACGCCAATGCTGACCAAGGTCATTTGGTACTGTCAGTTCCTGATTGGTCCACCCTTCTTTCCATTGATTCTATACAGGACCGCTTTGGATTAAATAGCACAGGGAAATCCTCCCAGCATAGGTAATGAGATTTCATGGTGCATTTTCTACTTGCCAGAAACAACATATGTTTTTATCATTACTAATGAAGGAGAGTACCATTCACATACACAGTGACATAAATCTTATATCAATCTAAGTAGGGCAATTGCATTTTATGCTGGAACATGGATAGCATTCAAAGAAACCCAAACGTTTCGCACAAAACATGGCAAAGTTTTGTTTTGTCAGTAAATTACAGTGTTGTATGGATTACTTCAGTAATTTAGAAGAGGATTAATATTTAAGGGCTGGCAATTGTTTTGTACTATGGAATTAGAGTCAATGTTTATATTTTAAGGATTTTTATTCATAAAAATCTGTCTGGAACTACAGTGTCACAGTGGAATTGAAATATTAGCATTGTATTGAATTATGAAATAAGGAAAGACAACAACAACAACAACAAAACAGTCTGAGACCTGGAGGAAAAAAATTTTTATTTTCAGAACGGCAGAGTTGGTAGCTACTGAATACAAGCTTTGATTTCTCCGGTTCTGTTGACTCCATCCAATCAGCTCGCTCACACTTAAGTAGCTCGCCTCTGAATGGGTTACTTCCAGGTGGATTTTTACACCTGACAATCATTCACAGAGGAAGGATGGCAGACAATAAAAGGTGGTGCTTTGATATGGGCTGACTGCAAATCGACACGAGTTGCATAATGCACCTTCAAATATATGATACCCAAATCCTTTCTTCTACACAATTATATTCAGCCACAGTCAACACAACTGCAGGATTTGTACATCATCTTGGAGTGCACTGGTGTTAACATTTTGCCAAACAGAACGGAAGGTGTGATTCATAACATAACAGATCGACTGGATGATTTTTTTTTTTTTCCCCCATTAACGATAAGGTGCTAGCGTTAGCGATTTATAGTGCTCTTACTTAGTTAAACCATTCACAAATATGTACATTGGCTGTCAATGGTAAATAATTTCTTAGACCAACTCTCTGGCAACCTCCTACTACCATGATCAAAGACACTTTCTCTCTTCAAAAACACTAACCAATCAGACACATCCCTCAAACCCTGAGACCCACTCCTATAGATATCCGAGAAAAGAACTTGGAGATCATCAGTACTTCTCCCGCATACCACCACAGCATGCTAAGATCACTCACATTTATCACATTTTGGCATTACATGAAGAAGCAGACAACCGTTGTCATAGAGACTTACATTTTGTTTGAGTCAACAGACCCAAAGAGTTTATAAAGTTTTTGTTAAAACAATTTAAGCAACATGTTTCATTGAACAAATAATAAACAAACTACTGCAGTTCATCACACAAGACTAAATTATAATCAATTCACTCTTATGACCTTTAACTGCATAATAAGCAAAAGTAGAAGACATCTGGAAACACATGACGTGACAGATTTGTACCAAGATTCACAAATCTAAAATTATTTTCATTGATTTTCAATACAGCAAACGTCAATAGTGCAGTGGGTGAATGTCATACATGTCTTTACAAATCCTAGTATTACCTGAGAGTTGGGGGCTGTACATCTTACAAGAGTACTACAATCGATCATTTCGGAAAACATAATGGTACTTTGTTAACGGTGAACTGACGATGTGTATTGAAGTAAAACATTGAAAATAGTTTAAAAATGACACTACTATGGTAGGAGTCCCCATCAAACAGATTAACAGCTGTTTTAGGTTAAAATAGGTTAGTCATCATGGCATGCTCTTAGTAGCTAAATAACATTTTTTTTACATTTTAGAACAATTAAATAAAGATCAATTTACCAATATTGCAAAACAGTATACACTAAAACATGATTTTTTTTTTTACAAACAACAAAGGCTTTCCATTAACCAGTTCACAAACACTGATTATGACATCTTACAGTATATAAATTAAATCCTAAAGGCTTTCACTCATTTGACAATACTTAAGGCGAGTACATGTGCCACAGGAGTGGCCAGCTCAAAAAATGAAACAAATTAGCAACTTCACATTAACTGCTCTCTTAAAACAGTGTGGTAACCCGAATGCTTTGCCGTTATCTCAACCATTCATGGAACACCTTGCGAAAAAATAAGGTTACGCTGATTTTAGGAACTTGATGAAACTGAGAAGGGGTAGGGGACAGAGTAGGAAAACACTTCCAGGCAGCCCTCGTTAGGTTACCACACTGACATCGCAAGGACACATCCACCACACATTTGTACGGTTACTTTACAGCTTAGGTTGTATTATTATTATTATTATTATTATTATTCTTTTTTTAATCAAATATACAATGAGAATAATGCCAGCAGCGGTGCACACAAGTTCTGTGCACGTGTAGCAGATTATAAAGAGTTTCTGTCTATAAACTACTGTGCCCAGTAAGAAAAAGTACATACCCTTGGGCTACTCCCAGTGACACACAGTGTCACAAAAATTGTTGCGAGTTTTTTTTTCTTTCGTGTTCAGATAAAGATATTCCGTAGATGACATTATACAATTCATAAATATTTTGTACAATCAAGAAATAGATACAATTTGTATCAACAAACAAAGGTCGTTTCTAGACATTTGAGGCTTTGCTGTTTGCTGCAGGACCATAAAACATACTATGAAGAAAAAAAATAGAATATTTTTAAATAGGCTATTCAAAATGTAAAGAACATGCAGTTGCAGCAATAGAATACTGAGCTACACGTTTTAAGAAACACTGTAAATTTACAACTTTACAGTAGTATTGCACGAAAAAGGTAAAGTGATGTCATCACATACAAGCTGTTCATGGAGACTGCAATTTACATACAATCTTTTACCTTTCAGAGTAGGTTTCAATAGTTTGGCTATATTCTCTTTTCTTAATGAGACTGAACAGACCTTTTGCCTGAAAAAGAAGAGGGCAAGAGCAGAAAGAAAAGATATTTAACAAAAAAAGGTCAGCAGCGCACAAGCAATTAGCCAAATGCCAGAAACAACCCTGACAGGAGCCTCACGTTCTGCGTGTTTCACATGAAGAAACATTTAGGTGGTGTCACGCCTTCTCACGAAGAAACCACGGGCCGTAAGCGGCCGTTTCACCCATTTCATGAAGAAGAAGAGAAGAAAGGGAAAAAACACGACAACTACATGCCTGGACTCAAAGTGCATCAGGCCATTAACAGGCAAAGTTTAAATAAGTTCCACGGGGGACAATTGTTCCTGTTTCAGCAATTTAAAAAAGAAATGCCCTATTAAGGCATTTTGCTGACAAGCAACAGACCCCCCTCAATAAGAACTTGTAAGGAAAATAAATCACTCAAAGTGCAGTTCTTTGAAGGCTCCCGGATTATGCGCCTGTTTCCGCCACACGAAACGGAGACCCAGGGAAAGCAGCGCTCACCTTCACGCGATTTTTCAAATGTTGAAACGATACAGATAAAAATAGTTTATTACACACTGCTGTCGTAACTGCACTTGACAGTGTCATATATACACCTAAGCAATACTATAGTCTATTTCATCATTTAAAAGAAAAAAAAAATCAGCCAATACCGACATCAAAAACGTAATTTTTGTGCCTTAATACGACACGGTTGATTATCTTTTTGGCATTAATTCAGCAGCTTCAAAATACTTATTAAACCATGGCTACTTGAACCTTCTTCTATACAGGCCGACTACATATCACTTCTGCCCAAAGGCATACGTATTCCGTGTTCCTTGCCTGTGTTTGGCTTCACGTTCATAGCTTTTGTGAAAATCGACGCGGAAAGCAATGGTGAAACCTACTGGGAAAATAGCTGCGAAAAACAGAAAGCGCTCGATACCGTACGAAGAGGAGGAGACCTCTCGGACAACAGGAAAATTCAAAATGAATAGCTGTCAACAATAACTGCAGTGAGGTCATTTAAATATAAGGCCATATAAGTTGAAATTCCATGCACTGAGGTATGCACTTCCTTAGGATCCAATCGGAACTTTGTCTTTATTCATCTCACAAAGAAATACTGGTTAATCAAAAAATATTTACAGAAGTGCTTGTGTCGACACATCTATACAACATATATTGTACTTTGTGCATTATGTGTTTCAAAACAGTGGTACTGTCCACAAAATATATATATATATATATATGTATATATTATAGCCCCTCCCCCAACCCTTCCCTTAACTGAAGTGACTAGCGTTCTGACCTCAGATGGCTAACTATTACAGCAGCGAGCTCCTGCGGGTCAGTTAGGTGGGGATTTTTCTCCATGACGGAGTGAACGATGTAAGCGGGGAAGATGTTACAGAGGTTGCGGTAAGTCTGGTACTGATGCTCGGGGATGACCTGCCTCTCCGGGTGCTCGGTCGGCAAGCCTTCCCAAGGGGAACGCCAGATCTGCTCCATCCTGTCGGGCATGCTACGCACCATCACCCGCTCGCAGCACGGCTGTATCAGGCTATTGCTCAGTGGGTATGGTTGGTACGCACAGGATTCCGACCCGCAGGGTAAGGGATCCCAGCTGGCGTGCTGCTCCCGGCACAGAGGTGGCCTCCTAAGTCTCATGGGGTTGCTCTCGTACAAACGAGAGTCGGAGATGCTGTCCATGCGGGTCATGCCCAGGGAGCGCCCGGCCTGAGAGGATGACGAGGGGTGGAGGTTCTGAGGTACGGGGTAGTCCCCAGGGCAGCTGGAGCGGGCGCCTACCACAGCATGCTGCGCATGGGGGGCCAGGTGGGACTGCTTCCGGGGAGGCTGCTTAGGCTCCTCCTGCCCATAGCTCTGCACCCTGGTCAAGGCCTCGTGGCTGTATCCATGAGCGAAGGGTTGCAGTCGGCTCTGGGACGAGGACGGGTGGCCCTTCACACTCTCCTCCATGCCACCGTCGACGGAGCCCATGTACGGCTCGCCGTAGGAGGAGAACGACTCACAGTTGGAGTGGTTTTTCTGGTACATGCCCATATCATGCTCCATGCTGTAGAAACTGTCGGTGTTGTGCATGCTGCCCAAACTCATGCTGGAGAAGTCGCTCATCATGGAGTAGTAGCCGTGATCGCCCACCGAATCATACTTGGGGAAGGGTTCACTGTAACTAACCGAGGCCCCGTGGCTGTTGGTGACTAGGATGGGCGGGTACTGCACGCTGGACATGTGTTCCAGCGAGCTGCCGGAGAACTGCGAGGAGCCGGGCACGGGGCTGCTGGCCGAGCGCGTGTTCAAGGCGCCGGCCGCATGGCTTTTTGCGGGCTGCATGGTTGGCACGCTAAGGGCCGAGACGAGGGAAGGCACAGAGTTGGCCTCGGACTTCCGGGCGACGGACAGCCTCTCCTCCGGCTCGCAAGCCACAGAGCGGATGCTGGGGTCCGACTGGCGCTTCGGGGCCACGCGCTTGGCTTCCGAGCTGCTGTCAGCTTTGGAGGCCCCGGGGCCAGCTCCGCACTTCACCAGGGCGCCCTCGCTCATCGTTTTCACAGCCGTCAGCTTGGCGAACGCACGGAGCTCATCCGCCACCGATCTCTGTGGCTGGTTTGCCCGTTCGGGGTGGTAGTACTTGCATTTGTGTCCGTAAGTACATTTCTTTCCTGTAAAACCAATCGACACGACGACCAACTTAGAAGAAGTTATGAGGTGTTAGTAAATAGAATAATTACCGTGAAATGTGGATATTACTGTGATGTTGCAATACTGCAGATGGCCTACTACTAGCGTAACTAACTCACCATATGGGCACGGCTGCTTTTTGTGCTCTGGGACGACAGGCCGCTTCCTAAGAAAGTTCTCCAGACTGGGACCATGTCTTCCCAAAGGGTCATCCGGTGGCATGAACCTACAAGACAGAATTTCAACACTCATATAAATAATTCCTCATGTCAGACAAGGTTCAGGCTAGAGCAATTAAATTTGATATTAAAATTAATCTAAAAAAAGCCTCAGCGTCTGAATTACAGATGCTGGGCAGCCGGATTACATAAGCTCACAAGTTTCAAGCTAAATTATTGCTTCTTGCTGGAAAACTACATCCTTGGGATGACATGTGCTAGACTAATTAAAATGTATGGTTTCAATTCTAAAAATTTTTTTTAACTAAGCCAAACCATTGTTTAACATGTAAAAAAATCATTTTTAATATATCTGAAAAAATACAGCCTAACAAATTCAAGCTAAAACATCACATGAAATAACTGTTTAAAATATTATTAACCTACTTGTCATTTACGAAGGAATACATGAGGAGACGTTCTTCTATGAATTTCTTCCACTCCGGTTTCTCGTTCTGAAGGTCCCGGTAGTTGTCATTGGAAACGATGATGCCGTCTGAGTCATATGCCAGCTTGACTATAAACCGATCATCATAGCAGACCACCCTCCTTCCCTGGACCCTCCTTGATGGTGTGAACACTAGGATCTTCTCCTTCTCAAGTTTTCTCAAGATTTCTTGATCTTACAGTGGAATCGTAGCAAAACACAGCATTACATGGCAAGGCAAGTCATGTTGGAAATCTGGCAAACATGGTGCAAACATTTTAAACTCCTCCTATTCTCTAAAATTCTGGTTCTACAAATAAGCCACCTTCTACAAGCTAGGCATTAAAAAATGATGTCGTGTCACTATTCACAATGGACCCAAATGGTCCCATCATATGAAAGGTAATGTCTACCACACATACCAGTTATAGGGGCATCAGGTCTGGACTGCTCTTTTCTCCAGGCTGGAACAAACACTGTGATGTCACTGTGTCCTTTCTCCAAAAACCAATCCACTGCCAACTGGATGCCACGGCAAGAGAACACCTCTTTGTTTCCATGGCTACAAGTAATGAAATAAACAAACAAACAAACAAATTAAAAAAAAAGTTTACTGGTGACAAACAGGTCTTGATCGTGACAGTTCAGAACTGTGCTGGTCTACTTGCGTTTACAAATCGGAGATGCTTTCGGTTTCTGGGATGCTCACCTCATCGCCACATTCGAGCCATCTATGACAATGGGCCGAAGGTTGTCTACATTGTCCACAGAGTCATCTTCTAATGATGCTTCAGGGCTGGTGATCTCCTTGGGGCAGGTGTTGCGAGGTGTCAGCGCCCCAGTGTTGCTGCTGCTGCTGCTGCAGGTGCTTGTGCAGCTGCTGGCCTGAGTCTCCATGTCGCCCTTGTTACCAAGTCTCACCAGCTCCGCTAGGATGTCATTAATCAGGGCGCTGGTCCCCAGTTTGCTCAGCACTGCTTCCACCTGCTCTCCAGAGTAGCCGAGCTTCAGGGCAAAGTCCATCTTGGCCTGGTAGCCCTTGTCGGTGCTGGGCTTGCTGGTGTTGAGCCTGGAGTCATCGCTGCAAAGGTCCTGCAAGATGCTGCTCTGGGAAAAACTGGGGCGATCTAAGCATGGCGAGCGGCAGAGCTGCCGGTGGGGTTTGGTAGATATTAAGGTCTCCTTCTTCTGGCTGCTGCTTCTCACCTGGTCCGCCTCGCTTTCCGAGCTGGAACCATCCTCCGAATCCCCGCTGCCATCCAGGGCCTCCTTCGGTGGGCTCGCTTCTGCCCCGGAGGACCGTTTCTCCATATTCGGCTTCTCCACCATGGACCAAGCTGTCATAACATTGTGCTTCCCACCGGAGACCTCCAGCGTGAGCTCACCTCCACCACAACCTGAGGAACATACTTGATGGCTGATTTAAGCTCAAGCAGCCGTATGTGCAAAGCACAACTTAAAAATCCCCTCTTCTGGTGTTGTGGTTAAGTCGCAGACAAAGAATTCCTAAAAGACAACAAACACATCAGAATGATAGAATCACCCAGCTGTCTCAGGTAACATATTACTCCTAAAATTATTTAATTAATGTAAACACACTCTTTGGACATTAAAGTAAGCAAACCATTACACTTTTTGTTTTTCAGGCTACCTTGGGCTCCCAAGGATTTAGCAATTCACTGCTGCTGGCCGTGAACTATGGTTCAAAAAAATTTATTTTTATTTAGCAAAACACCATGCGATACATTTTAAATGTTTAAAATGTATGGACAGTTTCAAAACACAATATAGTGTGCCTGAGTATTATGCAATTTATAACCATAACGTAACAAAGCTATATAAATGTAACATTTTAAACTGGCATTCTACACTACTTCATATATATTCCTCTATATGCAATTTTCCCTGGATACAGAGCATCCCTTGAAGGCGCCAGCCCACATTTGAGATTTCGGTGACAGCACAGCTACTTGATACAACAGTAAAAAAAAAAAAAGAAAAAAAGAAAGTAGCAGATATACAGCAGCTGCAGAAAAGACCACAGTGTTACAGTTTCTGACATACAGAACCTTCCACTCCAGCTCACACTGCAAGCATAAAACAAAAGACGTGGGCTCACAAAAGCCTTCACAGGAAGCCTTCCTCTTCACTCGAAACTGCAGGCTGGAATTTCCTCCGATTGTGAAAAGCACAGAAGAATACAGCAGATTGGAATGAAGGCCGTCGCCTCCACCCCTCCTCCTCCACCTCACTGACGGAAGCCCAGCACGGCTACCATGCTACGGTGCCCTCAGCAGATGGACAGACCTGTGCAGGCTTGCACAGCCTGTCTCATAGCAACAAGTGAAGCACAGGCCCATATCTGTAACAGGATGCATGCTGCTAAAGGAGTAGTTTTTGCCCTTTGGCCTTCTGAAGCACCTGGTGTGAGAGTGGCATAACCTGTGGCATCCCTACATGTTACTCCTACTCTGAATACAACAAAACAAAACTACCAGAAGCAAAACTTAACAACCACACTTTATATAAAAGTCCAGCTAACTCAGGCTACTGATAAATGTCATATTTTCCAGTCTTTTGGCAATGAGCCGACAGAGTGCTTCTTCTAACTTGCAATACTGAGTACCCTATTATGCAAAAGCTGTTATTCACAAAAACACACATGTATACATATCAAGCAATCATATAATGGACGTGTTCCTGGGATCTGTTCTATGTTCATATTGCATTCATACGGATATACAATTGGTTAAAATAAAAATTATATGGCGATATCAATAACCTTCTCAGGTTAGCTAACAGCATCGCCTAACAGAACTAAAGCTAGCTATATGCAACATCCCACACCTACTCGTCGCTTGGAGGATACATTTTTTTTGCGTTGTCATACAAAACATAACGTACAGGGCATAGCCGCTTCTCACATAATCCAATATTTGTGCAACCCCCGTCTGTAATCAACAGATCTGACAGCCACTAAGGCATCGCTTGCACAGTGTATAAAACGATAACTGGTACTTAAAAGACACACCTAATTTGTGCTTAGATTAAAGAATCTAGCTAGCTAGGTACAAGCATGTAAAATTACGTCATCGATTAGGTAGATATTTAATAGCTGAGGCAAAATGTTTGCATTTTCACGTTTCGTATTTTTTTCGAGTTTTAATTTTTTTTTTCATTTTTACTCACATCATTAAGCCGACATTTATTGATATTTAGCTGTTATCAGTACACGCTGCCTTACACCCGATTTGACCACCGAGCGAGGCACATGCACGGAATCCAGCAGCCGGTTTGCCCGTTAGCGAGCTCGCTAGCGCGGGTTAGGGCTGTCCATCCTCCGCTAGCGGATAGTTAGCTGCCCGGCTAAACCCGCTAGCTAGCCCCTGATAAGCGTCGGCTAACGTGTCAGCTTAACGGACGGACGCCAGGTGCAGCTAGCCCGGTCGGGGCTTTCGGTCGTGACACGTCTCCGGCTAACTCCGCCGCAGGCTACCGGACCAAACGCAGATAAATCGCCTGCTCGTTAAACGAAAGTAACCTCGCGAAGAAGCGGATGGCGTGACGGTAGCATAACTAGCAGCAACATGCTAGTATTAATAAATCTGCTAGCCAGCTCCTTACCAGTTTCCCTCCCCCAATACCCTTCAACGCAATAGTTAGCCACCTTGCAGGGCTGCTTTAGCCGCACGACTAGGGTATCGATAACTTAAAAAGGGTAGCGTAAAAGTTCTTACTTTAGCCTCTACGCGGTCCCCTTCCCCGGCCTCCTCGGCACTCGCCGTGATGCTGGCGTTGCCGCAGTTTGACTCAGCGGAACCAAGGTTGACCCCCACCCGGAAAACTTACTCTATATACGGCTTGGAGCGGCTTGGCGAAGCGGCCTGCTCCCGCGGCGCTGCCAGCTCCAAATCAATTTAAATTTAAAAAAAAATGCATAAATATATATACTAAAGTGCCTCCTGAATTAAGGCAAATTTTATACACAGCATAGCGGGGTGTCTCTCTTGTTGAAATGGCCAGACGCTTTAAAAGCGAAATATTTTATTTGTTCGAAACATCATTATAGGGGGAAAACATCCACAGCATCCCTTTTCCTCCATCATCCAGCCTCCCACAGACTGTCTCTTAGCAACAGGTTTGCCGCCCCCTGTCGCCGATTCGGGGACATCAAATACGGCCATTATGGCAGAGAAAACAAATCACACTTTTTTTCCTCCAAAACAAACGGTGTATTATTGATAAATGCGTATAATATATATGGCAGAATATCATGATGGTAATATGAGCTTGTGTTTATAATGTAATATATTCACGCAATGCATGTCAAAATTATTTTTAGTTTTATTATCTAACGCGAAAGCCCTTGTAATTACTTCCCATCACATTAAGTGAATGTCACGCTGCTGCTGAAATTTGTGCAGTAATGCGCTCGTCGCCTCATGAAATGCTGGGATAGTAAATAACATTGCGAGCGAAACATTCCCGTGGACCAAGGATAAGTCACAGTATACGACATTGACTGTAATGACTGATGTCGTTATTTTAAGACTGTCCTACTCATAGGAATCTCATAACAGGCTATTACCTTTTATTAGATTTGATTGGACTATTGATTTGACCCTATTCACTTCTAAACAAAATATCCACCTTTGAAATTGTTTCTGAAAATATTACTGCAAATACACACATTACAAATTTGAAGGATTTTCTAAACTTTCGAATTTCAAGGCAGTTTTTAGTTCTACGCAAATACTGTCTAGAGAAATGCATGTTAATTGGCTACAAAATCACGATAAAACGAGGGAGCACTATAAGAGAGCTGGGAACAACAGCAATGGACTTTAACGACAATACACTTATTTTAAATAAAAAGGTACAGGATTCTGAGGCAATTTGTGATCGTGTGCCACATCCATTTTTTTGCTTCAAATGGAAGCACTCCAAAAAGAATTTTCTGAAAGACTTGTGTTCTTGGGCACTGATACGAACTGTATATATAGGCTACTAACTGAATACGCACTTATGCACACAGAACTGTATCTTGAAATTTGGATTAAAATAACGGAAAGGCTTTTCTTAATATAAAGACACATCTGTATTGTCAGTTGATGTTAACTGATGCCAATTGATATTATTGATGTTTTGGCGCAGTGTGCCGCGCTCACAGGTCTTTGTCTGTGTCCAGAATGATTCCAGTTGGAGGAATCCCGTTTCAAGCAGAGTAACCATATCCCTGACCCCAATCTTCGGTCTTACTATCTGTATGTCTCACAGGAGAGCAAGATCGGGTATCTGGAAATCAAAGAATTCCTAAGTAGTAGCATTAATTTTTAATTAAACTGTAATGTATCTGTGACCATAGTAAATGTGGCTATTAAATTAAACTGAGATGCATTAGCAAGCTGGAGTAGCCGCAATATCTAAAAACGTATTGTTGCATTGCCAATTATAATTAGGCTACTGTTAAAAGTTATGCTGAACTTTAATTTAGCTGTTTAACTTTACAAGCGAGTGTGTGTAGACATTATGGCATGTTACAAAATTACTGTAACATGACCTCTATATAGAAATGCAGTTTATGTAATCATAAACCATATATTTTATCTTAATACTGTACAGTACAACCAAATATGTATGCATTTCGCTTTCCAGTAGATAGGTGGCGCCACTATATTAAATTTATAGTGTGGGATCCAGCGAGTAAGAAGTCAGCACATGCTCACAAAGCTGCGCTCATGTGTTACATCTTTTGTTTTTCTGGCGTTCACAGCGGCAGAGCACATCGGTCAGTTGTGTGATTGCGAGCTACTTGGGCAATCATGGCAGATGAACAGGAGATCATGTGCAAATTAGAAAACATCAAGGAGATAAGGTAACATGCATGCTTATCTGGCAATTTCTAGTATTGTCTCTTTGTCTGGCTAGTATATAACTCATAATATGTAGATCTTTCCTCAGCCGACGTGTTAGAGGTCCCCGGCATCTGTTAGTGCCAGTTTGCTCTGTAAGCGAGTACTGGGTTTTATTATTCGAGTTGAGTACCTGTGCGTTGGTTACTTTCTGTCTTTGAGTAGAAGCTTGCTTGTTTTCAATACTTAATCGTAACTGTTTGAGGGCATCATGCACGTGTTGCATATATAATTTATCTGTTTAGTAGCAATGGTGCCGGTAGGGTGTCTGATTGGATTATCTTAAAATAATTATTTTTTAAATAGTTATACAATGACTCAAATTAATAGTCTCTGGAACTGAACAAAGCACTTTATATCGCAATGACGGCGCTTTCAGAAAGCTGTGTGTTGGCTGGCTTCTAAAAAAACCCTGCAAAATTAATTATATATTAACAGGTATTTAGCTCGGTGATGTAGACAAATTAAGAAAAAGCAATAAACATTACATATGTGCTTCGCCTCAGTTTTGTTTTATTATGGGGGGAAAAACGCCCATATTTTTCTGTCTCCACTGCGGCGCCCTAACAATAGGACAGACACGTTACCTTGGGTGAAAGAAGCAATAGGATGTAATCCATTGTCAGTTAATGCCTGAAAATTAGCACCCCAAGGGCAAAGGAAATAGCACGGGGGTAAAGAAGATGATATACGGTGAATTTGGATGGATTATTGCTTTACCTGTAACTAATATCCGTTTCAATGTTAAGGGGGTTAACCAGGGTCTAAAATTGTGTAGCTTTGTTTGAATTTGAGCTGAATAGTTAAATAAAATGTGTATTCTGAGGAAAATCTAGTTTCCACATTTTTTTCACCAAAATATTTAAAATTATCTATGGATGTGTAGTTTTGTAGCAATTAAAAAAATCTTAAATGGGGAATTAATATTTAGAACCGGCAGAAATGGTCTTAAAATTATTTTTACCCCATTACGTTTATGTAAATGTCAAAGTAAAAGAAATTGGTATCAAAAATGACAAGTAGATTATAAGGCTACCATTGTGTTTGAGCTGTAGCTAGGTCTGTAAGCTTTGCTCTTTAAAATTAGATGTTCAAAGGTTTAAAAATCTGGGGCCAATACTTAGCTGTAAAACACATGTAGAAAATGAGGTTTAATAATTTGAAGTACAACTGTGTTGAAGTATTTAGTATTGTAGTGTAGTATTTACTGCTGTAGTATATTATATACATATCAGTACTGTATATAATATGATGTATGTCTTCACATTGTACAATCGGTACTGTTCAGTAGTGGGTGCATGACGTGTGCAAACACGACAGAAAGAGCAGACTGATTGTACAGCACGTGTTTGATCTGTCACACACATTTTGTGTCTCAGAAATAAGACCATCCAGATGGAGAGGATAAAATCACGTCTGAAGAGTGAGTTTGAGGCCTTGGAGTCAGAGGAGAAGCATCTGAAGGAATACAAGCAGGAGATGGATCTTCTGCTGCAGGAGAAGATGGCACACGTAGAAGAGTTGCGGCTGATCCACGCTGACATCAATGTGGTGTGTGATGATGTCCACCAGAACTGATTTGCATGTGCCCTATGATCAGTGTCAAAATAAAACGTTATTGACACTGCTTAAATCAGGGGTGGCCAATCTTATCTGCAAAGGGCCAGTGTGTATGTGGGTTTTCATTGCGACTCCCTAATTATATTACTAATTAGAGGACTGATTGGCTGAGGAGTCCTCACACCTGGGTTTGAACACTGACCTAAAGGTTACCCCAACCTGCATACACACTGGCCCTTTGCAGATAAGGTTGGCCACTGCTGGCTTCAATTTTGCTACTGCTCACATCTTTAACAGTAAAAGACAACTTTATTTCTGTTTTTTGCTATATTGAGAAGTACTGTGTTGCTCTTTATTGTGATTCTTCGGTCAGTTTTTGGGATTACCAAAACCTCTGTACCAGATTTGACAACAGAAGGTCAGAATGTAGCCTAATCTCAAATTTAATTAACAAACTCTGCAAATCTTTACTTCAACCAGCCATTAGATGGCACTGTAACAAGCAATAAAAATACGATTACAAAATGACAGTAACTCATACCTTATTTAACTGATTGCCATGAAATTTTAATAGTTTAAAATCATTATGAATTTGCGTAAGCCCTACAGAGTTAGTTACACAATGTTTCCATTTGAAATTTATTTTTGAGGGAAAGTTGGAAAGAATTGCCTGCTTCTGAGAAAGTCTTTAGGATTGTTCATTTCTTTAATCCGCATTGACGTGAACCAATATTTCCCAGATTGATGAGGTTTGGGGGCTATAACCAGAAGACTGATCTTTCAAATTTTGGGATTTAAAAATGTATGAGGATGTCTATGCTTTTAACTGGCTTGGTTACCAGATCCATTGGAGTACTGGACAATATTATTTATAATATCTTCACTTTTTTTTGTAATGACCTGTGTTGACAAACAACCATTCCTAAATTGCTCACAGGGGAATGTTTTCTGCTATTGTAAGCAGGAAGTTCAAATGGAAAAACTACAGCTGCCACAGCAGCTAATTTAGTGTACAAGTAAAAGTCACCTTTTATCATTATTATTATTTAGGGAGCAAGCGTTATAGGCCCTGTATAAAATTTCGATTTCTGCTGGTTTTGCCAAATGTGATGAATGGATGGACAGAAAAATTAGCCATTGAAGAGTGCAGTTATAGGATTAAAGCCATGGAACACTGGGGCAAAAAAAGACCAAAGGTGTATAAAATGTGCATAACGTAAACATAACCTGGTAGTTTTTCAGCATTTTACAGTACATAATAAATAATACTCAAATATGGAAGAGAAGACTAGCTTAACATAAATGCATGCTAAATTTATTGTAACTGAAAAAAAAAAACTGAAATAATGCCTCAAACTCGGCCACCTCATTTGTTATATATCCTGTTTGTTGCACTCTTGTTTCTATGACGGCTTTTGTCCATCTAAAATGTTAAAACTTCTACACAATGTACGTCACTTTGAGTGGCAAGAAATGTGCGAGGGACCCAAAATCAAAAATATACACAAGTGCTGCCTCTGCGCCCCTAGATGGAGAACACGATCAAGCAGTCGGAGAACGACCTGAACAAGCTGCTGGAGACAACACGACGCCTCCATGAGGAGTACAAGCCCCTGAAGGAGCACGTTGATGCCATGAGGGTGGGCCTGGGCCTGCAGAGGCTCCCCAAGCTGAGCGACGAGGAGGAGAAACTCTCCCTCGAGTGAGTTCTGATCTCTCTGACGCTTTACTGTCATCGTACCATATCTCAACCTGGTGTTCCTCCTTGGGAGACGTGGGCCGGGACATGTTTGCACTTTACAGATACTAGAATTTCTGGCAGTTTCTGCCATATGTGCTTAAATTATATGTATATTCATTTTGTCATGTCTTAGCTACTGGATAACTACTGTTATACTTAACTATTGATCATTTTTGGCTTAATTATAAATTCACGCTTAAACCAGAGAATATCAGTGGTGTATACTTAAGGTCAAATTTAAGTTGTACATTCAGCATCATTTAGATGTTGGGTCAAGGTACACTTATCCACTTAGTATTTGAGTACTCCTCAGAAAATTTGTAGCTGCTGTATTTTCACTTAAATTCTGCTACAATGTTTTGTAGAATATGCAGAGAGCACATTTATGGCCCTAATCGGATGAATTAAGTCTGCATATATGCTTCTCTATCTTAAAATTTAAATTCATAAAGATTTAATTTCCTTATCTTGTTAGACTTTCAGCTTCAAAACATGGATATCACCATAAAACTAACAATGTGAAAATTTGATGTCTGTAGCTACTTCGAGAAGCAAAAGGCAGAGTGGCAAGTAGAGCAGCAAGAGCCTCCGATCCCAGAATCCCTTGCAGCGGCGGCTGCAGCCGCTCAGCAGCTCCAGGTCTCCCGGAAACAGGACTCCCGCCAGACTGCCGCTTTCCGGCAGCAGCCCCCACCCATGAAGGTAAGAGGGCCCCACGTGTGGCGCCATTTCCACACCCATTCGCAGGATTTGTTGCCGACGTGCAGTGAAAATCAAATGCCACTTGAAGAAATTACACCTCCCCCAGTCAGTGGCCGTGTGAAAGAGCACAAGAGTTTTTTAGTTTTAGTTAGGCTTTAATTTTATCTGCCAGTATTTCATGTTGTGCTGGTTTCTGGCTTTCAGGTTTTATGGTTGTATATAGTCAGTGCGATGAGGCACTTATTCACGTCTCCCATGCTGCTGTCAGATAATAACTGTCAAAGGGATCAGTAAATAACAGCATCAGAGAATGACAGCACTGACTGATGTCACTCCCACAGATATTCCTCCAAGGTAAACACACAGCATTTGAGAGCTGTGATAGATATTTACTACGAGAGTGCAAAGGATCACCGATTTATTTTGTAATTCACTTATACCTTATAATTAGCAGCTGTTGAATAACCTTCAAGCTTGACCTGCTACACACATTTTTCAGGTGGTAGCTATACATTATGTATTTTTATGACTTTGCTAACCTGTCAACCGACTGATTTATGAAGAGAACTCGTTTGAGCAGTGGTGCTCATTACATAAATGACTGAAACACATGGAAGTTTTCCCCTTGCCATGCAACATATACTTCGCACGTTAAGTGCAATTTGTTTCTCTTTGTTTCTTTGTGTTTTTTTATACTATATTTTGGAGTATGTCGTGCTTGGAGAGAATCCCAGCATCTCGACATATGCGGGCCGCTGATTTTCCTGTGCAACGAAGAGAAATTAACTGCTGGTTATTAAAATGCCCCAGCAGGGTGCCTGCTTTTCAGGCGCTTTCATTAAGAGTAGTGAAACACAGCACGCAGCAACTTCCCACTGTAAAGCAGTGCATTTCCTGGACATCTGAAAATGCATGTGCTTTTTAAAATTGTACACGTGTCTGTCAAAGGCAATGTTTTTTGCCTAAAGTTGTTGCTTGTTTAAAGTTGTATCTTCCTGACAGTTTTATTTATTTATCTGGAAAAAGATTTCAGATGTATCAGATTTCAAGTAAGAAAAGCGGTATAGAAGATGAATGAAGGAAACACAATTTTTTTTATGTCCTCCCTCCCCCCTTCCCCCCCCCCCCCAGGCCTGCCTTTCGTGCCATC
>JABFEB020000002.1:789801-808188 GCA_019775895.2 Stomatorhinus ivindoensis | reverse complement strand
CACAGTCCAAAGACATGCTGAGGCTAATTGGAGTTACTAAATTGCCCATAGGTGTGAATGGTGTGTGGGTGTGCCCTGCAAAGGGCTGCCCCCCGTCCAGGATTGTTCCTTGCCTTGTGCCCATTGCTTCTGGGATAGGCTCCGGACCCCCCGCAACCCAGTAGGATAAGCAGGTTGGGAAATGGATGGATGGATGGATTGTGAAAAGCTACATGAAATCATATCTTATGACCAAACAATAACATATTACTGCTGTCGATGTCAGAATAAAAACAACCTCCATAGGAGAAGGCAGTGGAAAATGGAATTTATATAGTATTTCATTCATGCAGTATTCTTTTTTTCTGGAAAAATTTGTGACATTTCACAATTGCAATGATCAACAGTTCTAACTTTTGTGGCTCAGTTGCATGTGCTTTCTGAGAGAGAGAGAGAGAGAGAGAGAGAGAGAGAGAGAGAGAGAGAGAGCGAGACAGAGAGGAGGTGGAGGGGTAGAGAGGGAGGAAAGGAGAGACACAGATTGGACGGAGAGAAAGAGAAAAAGAGGTCTCAGTTGCATTTACTGCAGACTGACATTAGGCTTATCGTCAGATAATACACACAAGCTACTTCTCGTGTATAGAAAGAGTAGTTTTCCCACCAGGATTCACGATTCCTTATTCAAGCTATTCAGTTCTTTGGATTTAATATGTAACATATCTCTCCCTGCACGGCTAGAGTTGCTGCTGCTCAGGTATGTCTCCATTGCAATTTATTATCTAAATTAATAAAGGGGTGAGAAAAAGATTAAAAACTATCTTGAGAATGGCACATTATTTTCTAACTATGAGGGTAGAATTTTTGCATCACGTTGGGTGAGTAAAGCTTTGAGAAAAGCTTGGAACAAATCAGCCAGGCAGTTTAGTTGCTTTGAAGGCTTCGTGTTCACCTTATGCTGTCATCATGAATTTGGCATGTGCATGGGTATTACAGTAATGTATTCTGTGCTCAACTTTGTCAGGATGTTTTGAAAGTTAGGGTTGCAAAATATGTGAAGGACTGAAATAAGATCTTTTAGCTATTAATTGGCTTTTGATAAATTACAGTTAGAGTGGACTAATCATTTATAATAATTTACTGAGTCTGATGTGCTGAATAAATCTAACAAATTGTGTCTTTTAAAGATGTTTCATATGAACTGCAGTTGACTGGAAACTTTCAAGTATGATACTCACACCATCGATCCATTGAAGAATAATCTGTAAAGTGATTTGTGCATTTTTCCAAAAAGTTTTTTTCTAATAATATAATCAGCAGGACATATTGAATCAAAGATTTTGTGAAGGAATCACCTCCTGTTAGAAAAAGTAAAGTTCATTTAAGGATTTTTTAAAGTTGTAATGTGTTGATACAGTGTATCATTTTTATGTAATAGAAAAAACAGCAGTTTTTAATGCTCATATGACTCCATACTTCCATGTGAGCCATTTGAAAATCTATCCAAAGCACCACCACACTTAATGAGCCTGGGAAGCAGAGGTGCAGATGGAAAAGCGTTAAAGAAGCTGGTCTTGTGGCTGCACTGCATAGGGATGGTTTGCTTAATATGGGGATGGTCTGCTTATTTGCCCCAGAGTTAAGTGCTAAATCTTAACTGCATAAGTAAATGCTAGGTGTATATTCATTACCTTAAAAAACTCATAAAATATGCCGAGAAATATAGACTGCTCACTAACAACTCTGTGAATTATGGTGTTTAACTCAGCATAAGTGTTATCTCTATATGATAAAGTACTTAAATATTGGTATTTTTGATTAATTTAACATAGTACTGGTCTTTTAGTTTTGTACTTAACAGAACACAGAGTGCTGGCCTTTATAGTTTGGATGTTAGATAAACCAATATTATTAATAAGGAAACCAGGGCAAAACAAATATCTTCACCTGAAACAAAATAAACAAACAAAACTTAAACAGAACAAACAAAACTGAACCAGAACAAACACCTGCACCTGAAAACTGTCCAGTTAAGACATTGCTCCCTTATGCATTTACATACTGAATTTTAAAACTGTCATAGTGTTTATTCATTCACGGCAAATTCTTCTTAACTATCTCATGTCGCACTGGCCTAATGATAACCCTTGACCCTTGCTATAGTTTATTAAATGTATAGAACTGTGTAATGATGTGGAAACCACTTTAGTTTCCTGCCATTCAGCTGTCTTCTGCTCAGTTCAGATACACCGTAATTTTTTTTTTACACTAAGGTGAAGACAATTGCTACTAAAGGTTGAAGAGCTGACCCTCAGCGTGCAAAGACTGTGAGGCAACCCCACTTTCCTATGGAGCCACGCTCACGATCCTACAGGTACACAGAGAAAACAGGAAATCTCAGAGCCATATAAGACCCTTGTACCCTAGGACAGAGGGAAAAGGCAGACAACGACAGGGGGTAGAGCAGAGATTCGTTCACATAGAGCACCTGTGACTCCAGGCAAATTTTATTGCCCAGGATTTAATAACAGAAAAGCTGAACTGGTGCCAAGACTGAAACCTCATTTGAAGTTGATTTTGCGAATAAAGATTTGGCTCTTCCAATAAATACCGGATTAGAAGCACACAAAGGTTTAGGCATGTTGGGAACGTCTGGACAGAGCTGCATTTCAGCGAGTGTCACATGGCTCATTCTTGGTGTATCTAAGAGGCATTTCAGTCACCAAGTACAGCTTGCATATAGTACTTATATGATTTTTCTTCTTTCTCTGTAATTTCAGTTGCTGCCCTACCCTCAATGAGAGCAAAAAAACCAGGTGACCTGTTTTTTCTTTCAACGGTGACTGGTAATGCACAAATGAGCATCCACTCCGCCAACTCGACTGACGTGGCTGTGCCAAGCAACCATGACTCCTTCTCGTCCATCATCGCCTTGATGCTGGTACTGACCCTAGCCTGCTCTATTATAGTCGCATCGCTAGTTACTTTCTACTGCCGTAAATCACAGCTCCAAGACAGGAAACTCAAGAAGGCGCAAGAGGAGTACGAGAAGGACCAGGGCAATAACGCCATGGAGCAATGTGCTGGAACGATGGCATTGATCCAGAGTCCATGAGGAACATCACAGCCTATGAGAAAATGAAAGTGAGAAGGAAAAAAAAACTTCTCTTTCAGGATCTCAGAGTAAGTGCCTCTAAGGATCCCCACACTAATCTACAACAAAAATGTGTTTCCTTGGACATGTATATATAAAAAAAGATACAGCACACTGAAGCTTTGTTTAAGTTATACATCTGCTTTGTCACATTGTGTAAATATATCATGTAAAACTGACAAATCAACGGTGAGCCACGCAGAGGTCTGATGTAAGGATGGATGTTGTGAAATGTAACAGGCATTCCATAGTGAGAGAGTTTCCCGTGAATAACAGAGGGTCTTTATTCTAAAAACTATACAATCAGCAAGTTGAGGATTCAGTGTTCAAATTAACATTACCGGTATTTAACTGTTGCATTTGGCTTGCTAAAAAAAGTGAGTGAAAAATAAAATGTGATGAAAATACATCTGAAATTAAAATAATAATAATTTGTAATGAGCAAATGAATTATTCAAACAGAAACGTGTTGGGGTTTTCCAGGTAAACAAAACTGGTCTAGTTATATGTATAGAACAGCGTAGAACACCATCATCTTAACCAAATAAGATGATTGTTTCAACTTAAATGCAAGTGTGGTATCAGTCCTAATTAATATACTGTATAGCTCTCACTGACAAACTACACTTTATATACTATGTGGGCAACAGCACGTCCTGACTTGTCATCAAGTAATGAAAAAAAATGCATTAAATAGTTATGATTCATAGTATTTCAGTGAGTTACCAGACTTCATACTGCAAATGTCAAATAACTCATTAACAGTATACTTAATGCTAGATCCAATATATCTCATAAGTGGTCATTTAATTAGTATCTGTATTAGAGAGGCACTCATAGTCAAACATGCTGACACAAATCTAGGCAATAAGGCTCACCAACACAACATGAAAACTGCCCTTATGCACAAGATCCTTAAGTACCCATGGAAGTTCTGCCACAACTAAATGATTACTCCATTGATAGACTTCCATTTTGGCTTTTTCCTTTGACCAGTTAATCTCTCCTGTTAACTATAAATTAGCCTCAGTTGTGCGGTAAAGCCGCTTTACTTCCATGTCCAGCACCAGTTACGATTATAGCTAACACTCATGCTATTGCTGCGGGGGACTCAGACATGCAACACAATACAAACAAACATGCTTCTATTTGCTATTTGCAAAAGTACAAGTACATTAGAATGCTTCTCTTCGCCTCCCCCATATCGTTCTCCATAGCTTGGGGGGGGGGGGGGGTCACAGCATAGGGTCAGCTAATGTACAGGGCCCCTGGAGCTGGGGGTTAAGGACTTTGTTCAAGGTCCCGCAGACATGACTTCTGCTGAGGGCACAGCTCAAACCAGTGATCTTCTGATAACAGACACAGAGACGTAGCCTACTGAGCCTCACACCATACATGGCAGCCACATTGCAGGACAGACATCTAGAGAATCGAGATGTTTCGAAGATCCACAGACTTAGATGAAAGGCGGACCCAGAGCTCTCGGGGATACTTTCAAGAGTATTTTTTAATGACACACAGTACACATCAGGTCTCCTAGCAACTAAAACATAAATCCTCAGTACTGGCTTTTGTTCATTTCAATGAGGGTTCTGTGATATTTTTGTAGGGTTTATGTCTAGCAAAACTATATATGTAAAAAATCCAAGGCAATGTGTGGACAAAATAGCAGATGCTATATGTTTTAAATGAGGCTTAGCCATACTTAGATCTCTACATGTATGTAGATCTCTAAAGTGAAAGGTGGCACTTGTTTGTTTCAAACGTAAATCATGCTAACAGTATAACCATGAATCTTTGTTTATTTATTTAGTATAAGCATGTACAAGTATTCGCATAGTAGTTAAGGCCATGATGAAAAAGTGATATTGTACCTGGTGCAGTGATGTGATTGATTTAATTTATTCATATATATATATATATATATATATATATATATATCTCCTTTCTTCATGAACATGTAGTGGATGAATTACCAGTTATGTTCATTTTCAGAGCTTCATTTACAATTAAACCACATACATTAAAAAAATTCATGATGAGTAAATACTGTGTAAGCCATGTATTATTCTATTGTTCTTTTCTCTGTGGAGTAACTGTAAAGTTAAGCTATATTACTAAGCTTAATGTTTTTAATTTATCTTGGTATACTGTGTATTTCACTATGTTACCTTGTTGTATAAAATCATATGGTGCTTTTCCACTGGCGTACAGGAACCAGGCCGTACCCGAGCCATACTCAGAAGACACACTAGTTACAGCGCAGTTCCAGTTTCCTTCCTTCCTGCAGAAGGGTCGGCTGGGTAAAATCGTTGCCGGGTTTGGAGGGCGACAGTGAAGTAAAATTGAAGAGATGCTTATTTACTGATCATACAGTGAACATCAGGATTTACTATGTGCTAATTGTCTAGCACATCTGCGAGAATTGCCGTGTTCATTTGTGTAAATTAGCTGTTCATAGTAATTATTTAAGTAGAAGGTTGGGAATTTTCCAGTTCTGAGTTATTAGGAATAACATATATCATCAATTGTGCATCATACATAATAGTATCGCACATCATACATCATGATGATCGATACTACTAATAATGTACAGAATATGTGCTTTTTCCTTCAGATAATCCATGTACAGAAGACCGGTATCTGCATGCATTTCGACCAATCAGATGGCGGTGACGCAGCCAGTTGTCACACTTTCAGCCCTGCTAGTATGCAGGACCATGTCAGCACGGTTACGGCTTGGGTACGGCTCACATATTTCAGTGGAAAACTGCCAACTTGCAGTGCAGCTTGGTTCTGGGTGGCAGTGGAAAAGCGCCAATAGCTGAACAGCTTTTACTGGTTAAAAGTAAAAAGGTTAAAATAAAAAAAAAACTCAAATGTGACCATGACATCCACACAATAAAGAGAAAGGTCATAATTGATCAATTGTACTCGTTAAAGAACTATTTATTTTCAATGTACTAATCAATTTATCTGAAAGTGTGACCTCAATTTCACATTTTGGGCACTAAAGCAACTTCAAAAACAGAAACAAAGGCTTTAAAATGACTGAACGAACGTCCAACACAGCTGTGGGGGAAAGTTTCCGGGTCATCTGGGATTCCACCGTTCTCTTGCTCCCAAAGCTTGCCAGATTTTGACTGGGTCATCAGAAGACTTTGGAAGACTTCTTAACAGCTCCCCTACCAGTGAGATGGAGCTCTGGAAGAAACCAATAAAGGTTTAAGATGATTATGTAAAGGACTTCCAGGAAATCTGATTCAAGCAATTATAACCACAGGTATTAAACTATAATGATGCATAAATACTTGTCATGTAAATGAAAAACCACTCAGACTGTGTTATGCACGCCAAGACAAAACAATTAATCAGCTACAAGCCATTTTACTTGTTATGCTTTACCAGCAATAAGCATTATGAAAAAAACAATGCAAACAGAACCTACAAGTGAAATCATTTATAATCACCATTTATTTTACATTTGCACAAGCATAATGGGGGCAGTGTGTGGCTCAGTGGACTAAGTGTTTGTGAGCGAGATCAAAGGATCAGAAGGTCGCCAGTTAGAGGCCGGCTTCGCCACGTCCGCCGGTCCCTTAGTGCCGCGACACGTGGCTGCCCTTCACGGCCAGCCCGCTCTCACCTACAGAGGGCAAGCTGGGGGAGGCGTAAAGAGAATTTCCCCACAGGGATCAATAATGTATCAGTTTTTATTACCACAGGTATGATGGAATTTGCCTCTTGGGCCTGTCCCATCTCGCTCTCCTTAGTCTGGGAGTCACAGTACAGGGTCAGCCAGCATGCAGGGCCCCTGGGGGTTAGGGGCCTTGCTCAGGGGCCCACAGGCATATGGCGATTCTGCCGAAGACTGAACTGGACACCTTCCACTCACCGGCACAGATTTAGCCCCCAGAGCCACTCACCCATTTTTAAATACATCTATAGCCAATTAGCTGCCTACACTAGCTTTCTGGAATACCCCAAAACCTATTTTACTGTCTGTCTATTTAAAAAAAAATTAATAATCCAAAAGATATTATCACAATTATAAATATGCAAATTATCCTATTCATACTCATCTGCCAGCAGGGGGTGCTGGCGTAACCTCAACAGAGCTGTTGAGTAAAATGCACAATGCAAATCATATGCAACCAAAATGAACACTCCCAGTTTAGCATGTTAAAACAACAGCCCCAGAGGAAAACTCTTACGTTATTATAGATGTGCAGGTCCAGTTTCTCCTTCATCAACTGCGACTCTACTTGGGTTGTCTTTGTTCTGATGAAGGTATGAATCGCTAGCTTAGCCTGTTGGTCCTGACAAGCTCTGCAGTGAAAGGGAGTGTGCATATCCACCTGAGATAACTTTGGGCCCAGCAAAACACACATCCAGTGTTGGGGGCGACAAATCCAAAAGAACAGAAAGAAAGAAACCACAACAACTTCAGTCAGAATCTCAGTGTTACTATCTTTAAGGAAGAGTGGACTTACACATAAATGTTATTTACTCAGATTACTACAAACTGTCCTTGCTTAGCAAGAGAGTTCTGTTTCAACAACCAGGTAATTACATGAAATGGTCGCAAAGTGAAAATCACAGTAGCCTAGGTGCAACCAAGACTGTGCTTCACACTGTGAAGATCACTTGTTGCAGCCAACTCATTCAGATGAATGTGTCGTACAGCTAAACTGGCATCACTTTGGCGTCTGTTGTTTTTCATGCGAAATTTAGGTGTAAATATGAACACTGGTCAGATTCTTTTTTTAATCGTCGTGTCTTCGATTGGTCAGTAACCGAGGTAGCTGCTACACAAGGAGAGGGTGTGATGCAGTCTAGGATACTACAACGAAGCCAAATTTTATCAACATGTTAAATAAAAATGATAAAAAAAAAAAAAAAAGAGTTGAGTAAAAATGTTAGACAAATATTCTATGTCAAGGTATATATTAAACGGCAGGTGACAATATTGTTCACTCACTAATCATCATCTTATTGCCTGTGTTACAGTGGATGCTTGCAATCAACACAGAAAATTACAGAAATAAGACGTGATAAAAATGATTAGAGAGGTTGATGGTAGCACAAACAATTACATGAAGATTAATACATATGCAGAGTACAAAATTACAATTTCCTTTTTTTGAGTAATTCTTTTGAACCTACTGAGAAAACCATCAGAAATGTGAGCCCAGACATTTTGAGGACACATCACCATGGTAACAAGATTCCAGACACACATACCTGTTTCAGCTGAGCTGAAAAACACTTGAGCTTCAGCGTAGCTATAAAGTGCCGAGGGACCAAGCAGTCCTCTGGGGCTGTGCACGGCTCTGAGTCCCTTTGCAGGTGATATGCAGGTAGACTCTGGTTTGGCGATGCTTTAACCTGCCTGATCTTTGCCTGGCAGTATGCTTTCAGAGCTGTGCCCTCTTTAGGAGACAAACTCCACCTGTCTGTCATAAAGGTGCACCATGTAGAGTCACCAGTGTCTTCGTATCACACTCCCAGCTAAGCTCATCTCAAACCTTTGAGGATTATATTTAGGAATGTTTCATTCTGAAATGGACTATCAAAAATATTGAATAAAAATCCCAAGAATTCAGAAGAAGAATTAATATGACTTATTAACTGAAACACGTAACAAGCTTTATTACTAAGAATTCACAGCAACTGATGAAAATTATTAGAAAAGCACTCACATTTGAGGTCTACATACGATAATCATAGAGAAGTTTTCTCATATATGCATCAGAAAACAAACTGGGTTGTTGGAATCAGCAAGGTATGGTTCAGCTGTCTTACAGCTGCAACTGCTTTAAATAATACCACACTCAACACTATGTGTAAAAAGGGTCAAACTCTCTGTGGTCAGCAACCGTTGTTAAGCAGCAATATTTCCAACTGAATGTCTGATAAATTAAAAAGACTTAGACTTGGTTTTAAGATATGGATGCATTCTGCAACACGTTTAAATTACATGAGCTTATCACCTAGTGCATTTGTTATATTGTTTTAAGATACAGTAGAGTGTAACGCACAGCCTCGTCCTTTATGGCTGTTAAACTGATACTGAACGAACTTCAAATTACACGAAATCGCTGTGTTTCATGTCTTGACAATTTACTTTGTTAAACTGAAGCAAACAAACTTTAGCTCTTTAATTAAGGATAAAGACGATACTATTAAATTAGACTAAAAAGTACACCATCATTAAAAGGGTATCCCTAAAAAACATAATTTACAGAACAATGTTTTATCTAATCTTCATGATTGTTTTAAATGTATACTCTACGTAAGCGTGATTGACCAAACGCGGGATTCGGGCTTTACTGCGTAGGGCAAAATACAGGAGTAACGGAAACCATGACGCCTGTTCAAAGGTCAGGAACAAATTGTTCATTCTTATAAGAAAAACCCAGAAGTGTCGGATGAATGTCACGCTCCCTGTTCGTCACATTTCAAGTATCATCACAGCAAACATGCTGACACTTTAAAAGGCTTAAGAAAAATTATTCATTATTCCGTAGGAGGCAGCTTGATACCTGTTAGGGGATGGAGCGCCACTTCACTTTGGAAGGGCGGGTATGAATCACCGCCATGGTTCTCCTCGGTTTTCCAGGGCTCGGGAGAGCCGGGACAAGGGACACGACCCGTATTTGGCGCGGAACCGCCGCGGCTCCCCGGCCATGATCCAGAGGCGTTCCTCTCGGCGCATGCCGAGGACTCACTGCTTCTTAAGTACACTGCACTGCTCATCATAAAAGACCTGACCTATTTTCAGACTGTCTTCAATATGTGGAGGAAAAAAACACACAAGGAAAAATATAACACCGCGAAATTAAAATTTCAACAAAAAGTGAAGCTTGCCCAAACCACAAATAGGTTTTTTACCTTGCATAAAAATAAGTTTTACCTGTAATATAGGCATAGGTAATTAATCGCTTACAGAAAATCCTAGGGCACATTCCTGCAGCTTGCCAGTAAAAATGCAACAGTACAAACAAAAGGCTACCTGCAGTAAAATATACAAGACTTATACATACTTAGAGATAAATCAAATTATTTCGCTGCTTTCATTCATGCTCCACATGTCCTTGAATAATACGTAACCCAAGGCAGATTACAGAATTGCATATGTTGTTATTATAGTTTCATCGCAATTAGATAATCTTGCAACTACCTCTACACGTGTTTAACATCCTCCATTTTGCTTGAAATAAAATAATTTAAATCAACCTACAATCTGTCTGCGCTGTTCTACATAATTTAAAATAGTAACGCCGGTTGTTTTATAATGAGGAACCAAACAACCGCACGCAGTTTTGCACCATCAAAATAATTCCGTGTTGCACCCCGTTCGCCCAAACTGAGTTCCTATCAGAATTACCAAGGCATGGAGGGGCGGCTGTCCTGCTTTGACGGAAGTTATTTTGTCCTCCTGACCACGGTGTGTGGGGTAGATAGTTTCCAGCTATCCTAGCAGTGGAGGAGAATTAAAGCCAGAGCATTATCTGGTGAATGTTGGTAGACGCAGCGGGGTGCGGGGCGTTTGCGGCCAGTTCACCGCCGCCAAGGAAAGTGAAGGAGATGGCCTTTTAAAACCTTCACTTGTAAAAAAAACATATTTGCGTTTCACTAGACTTTCTAGAAGCAGAAACAAATACTGTAGTAAAAAGTCATTGGGGCATTCCCGTTTTAAGATTTATGGTAAGGGGAGTTCCCGATTTAGTAAAGAATGTAAAGAATTTCGCGAGCCAAGATACATGGGGACATGGATTAATGGGATTGTACTGCTGACTGCTGACAGGTCAGTTCCAAGAAAAGTGTGGGGTTTCTAGAGTGAACGTCTAAATAGAATACCTGACACCCATTTTACATGTAAATGAAAACAGAGAGACAAAGATATAGAAATATTACAAGATAATTAGGGAGTATCGTTTATTTGAAGATAACTTATGAAATGTCAGTAATAATTCTTCTGCAGCTTAACAAATGATCTATACCGATATTTTTAATGGCTGGCAAACAAGAAACAATCAGCTACCATTTCATCAGCATTAGCTGGATCAAACCAGGATGTCTAGATTAAATGCAGATATATGCAACTGGGAAATACCTCCAAAATGAAGACGGGCACATCGTAAAAATAATTAAAAAAAATTAATTAAGAAATAAATGACAAAGAATATGCTATCCAATCAATGTCAGAGTAGACTAAAATCATCATTTTGGTGTGTAAAAAAATTAGGGACATGGATGGTCATATTTTGGTCATTGCGGTGAGTTAACTACTTTTATTTGTGTACAACAAACAAACTACTTTTATTTGCGTACCACAAACAATCACAAACTTTCATTCAGATTTCATTTTTTTCAATGGATACCTTAATACAATACATGCTGCTATAAGATAAGGCTATAGAACTTAAAAAAAAAATGAATGATGGTCATTTACACAATTGTCCATACATGCATGCGTCTGCCCATCCATCCCTCCCTCCATCCATCCATCCATCCATCTTCAATAACTAAAACATCTCCAGTGCAGGGATACAGGGAGCCTGTAGCCTCTCCCAGGAAGCAGAGGACAGGCAGGGGACACGCTGGAAGGGATAGCTGTCCATTGTAGTCACATTCTATGGGCACAGGTGTATCTGACACAAAAATACTACAATTCAACATACAAATGCTTCAAACTGTGTATGTTAGAACAGCTTCGCTTGGCACATGAAAGTAAATTCATACAGGAATGCCCAGGGAACACGAGGCAAATCTTTGCTTTGATCCGCAAACTGCATAGTAATATTTGTTATGCTTCATTAAAAAAACACGCAATAAATATAACTCAGTTAAACAATATAAACACTTTTTTCTTATATATATTTTTTTAGAAAAAGATATAGCACGTCAGAAATGCATTTCTAATGTATCCACGATGAAGGCTTGCAAGAATACTGGAGACATTTTCCAATGAAATGTCCTTGGGTTAACCTCATGTAGTGTGTTTCACATAATTCCTCAGCACTGGGGCAATATCCAGACAATCAATGGAACGCATTTTGTTAGCCATCGGGACGTAGCTGCGGATAGCTAGGCGTGCCTGAGACATCAGCGTTTTGGGGCAGACTGTAAAAAAACAGAAATGAGAAGCCTGAGTCAATATACTGTACAGTCAGGACCATAAATATTTGGACAGAGACAAGGTTTTTCAGTTTTTAAGTTCGGTACATTACCACAGTAAATTTTAAAAGAAACAAGTCAGATGCAGTTGAAGTGCAGACTTTCAGCTTTAATTCAGTGGGTAGAACAAAAACATTGCATAAAAACGTGGGGAACTAAAGTATTTTTTTTACACAACCCCCTCCTTTCAGGGGCCCATAAGTAATTGGGCAAATTAATATAACTGCAAAAAAAATGTTCAATTCTAATATTTAGTTGAAAACTCTTTGCAGGCAATGACTGCCTGAAGTCTTGACCTCATGGACATGAGCAGACGCTGGGATTCCTCCTTTTTAATGCTCTACCAGGCCTGTACTGCAGCAGCTTTCAGTTGCTGTTTGTTTGAGGGTCTTTCTGTCTGTAGTTTAGTCTTTAGCAAATGAAATGCATGATCAATGGGGTTAAGATCACATGACTGACTTGGTCATTTGAGAACATTCCACTCCATTGCTTTAACTAAGTCCTGTGTTGCTTTTACTGTGTGTTTTGGGTCCTTGTCCATCTATGTTATGAAACAATTTATGTTATGATGCTCTTTGGATCAAATAAGCTGTTCCAGCCCTTCTCCATACTTTTCTTTCCATCATTCTGATACAGGTTGATCTTGGTTTCATCCAAAGAATGTGGTTCCAGAACTGTGCTGGTTTTTTTGGTGTTTTTTTGCAAAGTCCAATCTAGCCTTTCTATTCTTAAGGCTTATGAGTGGCTTGCATCTTGCAGTGAACCCTCTGTATTTACTTTCATGCAGTCTTCTCTTTATGGTAGACTTGGATATTGATACGCCAGCCTCCTGGAGAGTGTTGTTCACTTGGTTGGCTGTTACGAAGGGGTTTCACTTCACCATGGAAATGATTCTGTGATCATCCACTACTGTTGTCGTCCGTGGACGTCCAAGCCTTTTTGCGTTGCGGAGTTCACCAATGCTTTCTTTCTTTCTCAGGACGTACCAAACTGTGGATTTTGCCACTGCTAATGTTGTGTCAATTTCTCCAATTGTTTTTTTTCTGTTTTTGCAGCCTAAGGATGGCCTGTTTTACCTGCATACGGAGTTACTTTGACGCATGTTGTATGTTCACACCTCAATCTTCCAAATGCAAACAAGACACCTCAAATAAACCCCAGGCCTTTTATCTGCTTAATTGATAATGAAAGAACGAAGGAATTGCCCACACCTGTCCATGAAATAGCTTTTAATAAATTGTCCAATTACTTTTGGCCCCTTTAAAAAGAGGGTGGCGCATGTTAACGAGCTGAAACTCATAAACCATTCATCCAATTTGAATGTCGATGCCCTAAAATGAAGTCTGAGAGACTGCACTTTATGTCCATGCACATTGTATAACTTCAGTTGGAATATATTTCAGTAAACAGGTGAAGTAGTAAAACTTGAGTCAATGTCCAAATGTTTATGGTTCTGACTGTACTTCTGAAATTTTTTTTTTCAGCTACAAATATATAGAATTTTGATTTGTATAATTATAGCCATTATGGTTGTATTTTGTATTTATTTTATTTGTTGTTATTGTATAGGCTTGGCCATTGCAACAACGAAGTACCTATAACTAGAAGCACTGACAATATGCAGATGCATTGCCTGGATTGTGACAGAAGTTAATTCTGTGATGGAATAAAACATCGATATAATCTAAACAAGATGTTCTTACCTCGTTCTTTAAGGAGCAGAACAACAGCTTCATTCTGCTTTGTAGTTTTCTCAATTATGAGAGTGGGCAGGTAGACGTTTGCACCAAAGTCTATCAAAAGCTGAATGTACTCGACTCCACAGCCGTATCTAAGACACATCTCCAGAACTGTCTTGGGTTGTTTTATCCTTGCAAGCATTTTCTCCTCCCTGCAGTTGTAATTTGGATCCGCACCATACAGAAGAAGCAGCTTGAAGCAGTCAAGGTGTCCATAAACAGCTGAAAGGTAGAGAGGGCCAGTGCAGCCGGAGGCATTGGAAGCCCATTCTGGTACTTTCGGCCTGACGTTAACCTCTGCGCCGTATTGGAGAAGCTCTCTCAAAATATCCACATCTCCTTCACGGGCAGCCATAAGGACTGGAGAACAATTGTTGTACACGCTACCATTGGGGTCTGCCCCGGCTTTTAGGAGAGCACTGACACAGTCAATATGTTTCCCACTGACGGCTGTAAAGAGAGGGGTCTGCGCCTTCACGTCAAGACTGTCCACCTCCGCTCCATGAGAGAGAAGAACCTCCAGGCACCTCACGTGGCCCTGGGACGCGGCGGTCTTCAGGGGCGTCCCCGGGATTCCCCATCCACTGCGGCTATTGATGAATTTTCTGTACCTTTCCTGGGCCAACAGCTCAGACAGGAGCTTCTCGTCGTCATTGGACACAGCTTGATTTAGCTCGCGACATTCTCCATTGTCTGCATCCTCTTCCTCTCTCGGCTGGAGCATAGAGAACATCTTGGAAATGTCCATTAAACTCATGTTTATTGCTTTCTGAAGCACCATTATTCAGAAGAATATTTTCAAGGCTCCATCTGCAATTACAGGTGGAAACAAAATCAAGCATAAATATTGTTAAAAAAAACTGTTCTGGCAATAAGTCTTGTTATCGCTTAACTTATTGGAAATGAATTATTCCCCAAGAAACAAAGTAATCAGACATGCAAATTGGAAGTACTTGCCTTCACAGAAATGACTCACTGAACACTCCAGAAAGATCCACTGTAACAGTGAAGTTGGTATCCCCTTAATTTTTTGCCATGACATAAAATAGACTTTAAAGGAGGTTTCTTTATCCAGTAGAACATAAACATGTAAGCTCAGACGAACTTTGGAACTGGCTTGAAATTGCACAGCCAGACAGCATGCTTTGGTCATCAGGAGGCTAATTTTAGGTCACAAATGGATCCCCCTTAACTTCCATTCTTGGAGAGCTCGGACAGGGAGAGTATATTTAGACTGCTGATAGGCATGTGTTACTGTCTTTGCATAAATAGGTGACATACTAATCAGAGAAAAAGTTTGACCTTTCTGTATGTGTTCCCACTGTAACATTGAAACTTCTACATTATGTTTGTTTTCTGAGGCCTGTTTCGCAAAGCAAGATTTCTTGCTTAACCAGATAACTTGTAGGATTTAAAGTAATCTGAGCTAAATGCAGTTGAACAAAGATAAAGTCTATTTAAATTGGTTCGCCTTAAATCCAGTAAGTTATCCTGCTAAGCAAGAAATCCCGCCACGTGAAACAGGCCAGTGATGTGTTTGATATGCTAAGATTTTCCCCAGTGAATAATTGAAGAACCTGAGGTAAATAAATAGCTCACAGAGTATGAGTTTGAGAGTGTGATTCTGTTCTCTGTGATGGACTGGCATCCCATTCAGAATGTCCCTTGCCTCATGCCCTGAACAGCCTGAGATAGACTCCAAGCTTGCGTTAACCCTGAACAGGATAAGCAGTTACAGAGGATGATTGAATAGATGAATGTTTTCTTCCCAGTACACGTATAAAAAATTGAATAACAAAGGCACAGTACAATGCACTTACCTAAACGGTCATGTGTCTCACAATTTAGTGTTGGTGTGTTACGATGCCCTGATTGCTGCTGTATCATTTGCTACATTGAGCTGCTGCTTTAATTATGTGTGCAGCTGCCATGCTTGCAGGAATAGCAGAATGGCTGTCCACCGCTCCTCTCCTTGTCTGCTTTGGGGTCTGAAGGTTCTCGTCTTTGACTACAGTCACTGTAGCTGTTTCAAGCCTGGCTCATATTTTCCTTAAACAAGAATACAGAATCTACACGAGGAGGCTCTAAAGGAATTGTAAAAACAACATGCCAGTTCTCGTTCAATATTAGTTCTATAGCTATGGTCAGTGCTTCATAATAGTTGTTGTATTTTTAAACCCAATCTAAGCACGGGCATTTCCTTGTTCAGTCAATGGCTTTATTATGGTTCAGCTGCCATTTTTTATTTCTGTGCAAACAAGAAAGGTTTCTGAAATTTCATGACTGGCTTTAAAATTATTTTTATAGATGCATTCCTTTTGTGGGATATTTAATAAAAGTATGCTGAAGTCATAACGGATTCATGAAAGACAGGGTTATAGCAACCATAAGGTTTAATGCTTGACAAAAAGCTTTAAGTCCATAACTAACAGCATGCTGGGTAGCACTCATTCTGATATCCTTATAGACAGTTGTCTATATCATGTTTACTCTTTCACTCTCTGTGATTTTGGAGAACAGATTTATGTGTGATTTATCAACATTTATCTCTCCTCATTTGCTTTATGTGCCAAACTAAGTAGCTAACTCTTGAAGTGTCATTACCTCTTAAATTACTCAACTACAGCCAGACCGGACACCATCCAGGCTAGTCTGATCACATTATGGATTGACTAATTGGATCTTGTGGCAGTAAAGCTGCCTGATACAAAGAACTGTATCGTCAATCACTCACTGTCATGAAATTTAGTTAAATCTTCTGTGCCGGAATTACAGTTTTTGAAAATATACAGTAAGGCCTGTTGAAGAGGACATAGTCTATTTAATATAGTATTGAAATCCATAGTAGCTGAAATTTAGCACAAAATCTATTGTAAATTTTCAGACTAAATTAACTAAATAAACAATGAAAAATATTAACATTCTATGATACAAATGAATGCTGAATGATAAGTAATTGGTTTACATAAATAGTTAAGTTTTTTTATCTACATGATTTAAATTTTAAAGACTTGGCCTGCTGTAGAGCTTGCCCATTACAGCACCAACTTATCTTGGACCCAGAGTTTAATTGCACCAAGAGAAAGGTTCCAATTTCATGGGAAGAGTAATTTCTGATACATATAATACATTAGGGTAGTGTTATTATGGAACTAGCCATTTTTTTGACGTTCCTTTGAAAATACTATAGTGGCTAAATATCACACAAGTATGATGCTTAACCTTGCTGTGGTGTTGGGGTCAACACCCACCCGTCTGTAAGTCTGAAATGCATAAAAACACCACATACATTTGTGAACTGCATGAAGGCATTTTTACCTTGTCAGGATTCTCTATTTAAACAAAATAAATGTAAATATTTTTTTCACTAGGCAGGGCATATCCATACATGTAAGGCAAGATAAGAGCAATTTACTTTATTTAAATAATTCTCTTGAGGTTAATTTTACCGTATTTTTTTTATTTAAAACGAGAGATCTGTTGTCAAAAGAAAGGACCAGTAAATCACACCAAAAATATTAAACCAATCTTTTCATGCATAAGGAAGCTTAACAAGGTAAGCAAAAGGTAAGAAACAAATTGGATGATAAATAATTGTTTTGTGGGTATTTTATGGCTGGTAAAAGACATGGGTCAGCACCCATGCCAAAAGACAGGAACAGAGAGCTAACATAGGACTAAGGTTAAGGAGAGCATATACGTGTCACTAGTCACAGAAGATCACTGTCCCCTTTAATAAAATACAATACTGACTTTTCTAATAGTCACAAGAAGTTGTACAGCTGCCAGTTGCTGTTCTACAGCTGTTAGAAGCAATTGGTTTGATGCTAATTTGCTGTCAGGCAATCATGCACAAAATGTAAAAAATAGTGCGTAGGCAGAACACCGTGTTGGGACCAGGCAATTACAGACCATTCCAAAAATCATCCACAAACATATTTCTTTTTTCCATTTATTTTGCGTTTGTGACCTTTATCCGTGCTATTTTTTCCTGAGGCAGTCAAATTATGTCGCTTGTATTCTGGTAAATTACCCATCTAAGTTGGAGAGTTTATAAATAAAAATCCTTGTCGTCCAGAGTTTGTTCCAAAGCTACCTGACGCCGGGGCTCAACCTAAAGTTACATAAGTAAGTATCACAAGACGTTTCCTGTTCATTTTGTTACTTGACTAACACCTGACTGAAAATTATTTAATTTGAATCAAATTTAAATGTGTATAGCATTATGCTAATGTGATGTAACATTATGGGTATGGTGAAAGGGGAAGACGGGGGATGGTTCAGCCTGGTATGGGGGATGGGTGGGATGCTAAAGACTTATCAGCTGTTGGCTAA
>JABFEB020000002.1:770632-789701 GCA_019775895.2 Stomatorhinus ivindoensis | reverse complement strand
TTATCAGCTGTTGGCTAATTGTGCTTCTGGGGGGGGGGGGGGGGTGTTGTTAAAGGATAACGGTGGGGGCTCGGAGATTGTTAAAGGATACCAATGATTTACAGACCCACAGATCTTTGGGGAATGTAGAATTATCTTACCTTTTTCAAGACCCGTAGGGTTGGATTGACTGCAGATTGCTGCATTTACAAAACAGCATCATTTTTGCCATTATCTATTAGTTTTACTAGAGTACAGAACCATCCATGTCTTTTCTCAACTTGAAAACTCATCTGTCTTGGGGATGGTTGTCATACACTCTCTTCTCCTGAATCTCCATGACCTCTACAACATTAATAAACAAGGTAATGCTTTACATTAACTGCACTTTTACAATATGGTCATAATGCACTCATAGAACATTCACTGCACCTTCATAATGCATTCATAACGATTCCATAGAACATTCATAAGTATTCCTTAACACCATAATATACTTTAAAAAGTGCATATTATGTGCATATAAGTATATTAACACTGTTAAAGTATGCTGGGACGTTAAGGTATAGTTACATACTACTTATGAATGTTCTATGAATGCATAATGAATGCAAAATGAAGGTGCACTGAATAGCCTATGAATGCATTATTAACACATTACAAAGGTGCAGTTAATGTAAAGCATCACCATATACAGGAAGGCAGCTCCGTCGCTCAAAAGCAGAAACAAGTCCTTTGCAAGTTATGTGCATTAATGATTATTATCCAGAATGGGAAAGTTGTCATATATTACTAAGTAGTGACAGCACAGAGAAGTATATACACTGAGGCCAGCACTGAGAGTCGTCTCACATCGTTGTGTGTGCAACATCACCCTCTGTTGGAAAGACACGTCTAAACGACTGGTGAGAAAAATGCCTTTGTGTGGTCGGACCCGCTCTCCTCAAACCATTTGGTGGCACTCTTCGCCAGTAATTGATCAAGGTCAGAAGGGAAAAGAAAATACAGTCTTATAGCTTATTTGCATTATTCATAGCTTATTTGAGAAAAGACCTTATAATGTTTGATAAAAGCATTAAGGATGCTTGGTAGTACATTATAAAGGTATCTATAGTGCATTATAGAGGAGAGCTTCATAGAGCATTCATAATGCATAATACACATGACTATAATATGTCATGTCTTTTTATAAATATTTATAACCGCGTTATAATGCTTCATGAATGCATTATTATTTGTTATGATTGTGTTTGTAAATTACAATAAAATATAGTGTTAAATATAGTGTTACGCACTTTTTAAATAAAGTGGTATTTATCTCTGATAGGACATTTTTATTGTGAAAAGGACCATTACCTCTGACATAGTCCTGAAAAATACCATGTAACTACTGTAAAATTCATTTGATCAGCATGCCAGTTTGTGTTTAATATATAACAGCATTCTGAATTAGCCTGTTCCTGTTTTTTTTTTTTTTAAAGTATATGCACTTATGTATTTATATTACTTACAGTATGTATATAACATGAATTGAAAAAAGGATCCAGCTAAATTAGGATGTTGTTACATACACACACACACACACACACAGGTTTGTTATTATACCTTTGTGGGGACTCTCCATTCATTACTATGGGGAAAACTGTAATCCCAACATAAAAACCTTAAGCCCTACCCAGCCCTAACCTTAACCACAAGTAACCAAGCATTTTTAGTTTTTGATTGTATTCACAGATCTTTGTGGGGACCTGAAACATTTGGTCCCACGATGTAATACACACACACACACACACACACACATATTTATACCAGTTAAGACTGTTAAACTCAAGCAGACCCAACATGAAAGGGAGACCATAGCCTAACCTTCACATCTAAAGAATATTTATTTTCGTAAAGGTAGAAACAATTCATATAACTATAATCATGAACATGAGAGAGAGGGAGCCGGTGATCCCACAGAAGGCTGTAAGTTTAGGTCAGTTCCCCAGGAGTGCTCCCCGTCAGAGCAGGCGTGAGAATGAGCGCCAGGCTCTCCCTTGCTGAGCCATGCTTCTTAGAGCCTCTCCCATTTCCCCTGAGCACCCTGCAAAACACACAAAAAGTACGGAAAAGGCCGGAGCCATCCGAACAACCCAACGGGATCTCGGCTAATCGAGCCTGTGCTCGTTCCACATTCGCATTGCTCATGACTCTTGGGGCTCAGTCGTTTCATGTATAAAACAAGCATAAGTATCAATCAAACACCACAACATCGTAAAAGAGTAAATTGCAATTTAAGAATCTATTATATACTGATTATCTAACCACGTGGTCCTCAGAATGAATGAACGGTTTATGGGAAATAATACATGATACTTAATGCAAATAACTTTTTAATTCGTCAACCAATTAGGTGCCATAGGCATCTCCTGAGGAAGCGTCCCCCGTGGCAACTTCCCCACCCCCCCACCCTCCTGGCAAACTTCATCACTGACTTTTTATACTTTTATATTTTCACGATTTATATACTTTATATACTTATACATCTTACAATAAAAAATTACCATGTAAAAAAGTGAATTAAAAGTATATATATATATATATATTATTTTTTTTTTTATATATATATACTTTTAATTCACTTTTTTACATGGTAATTTTTTATTGTAAGATGTGACGGCACCTTGTTTGCTGTTTATGCTTAAAAATGACATTGTACATTGTGTACGTTTTTACTGAACTAGCCCGGTTGACTAGTACCAAAAATTCTTAAGTTCTGGTTCTTAACAGCACTGTGGGGTCGTGGTCATTATGGCTTCAGTGCTACACCTTCATTAGCCAAACATTCCAAACACAATGACCGACTGCTGGGGGGAGATACATTTTTTTTTTTTCTTTTTTACATTTTTATTTATTTAGTAAACAGTTTTATCCAATGTGACATACGGTTGAGAAGACTGGGTTAGACAGTCCCTGGATTCCTGGAGCAATTGAGGGTTAAGGACCAGGCACATGCCACCCCCCAGGTCAAGCACTTGCCCCTCAAAGACTGTCTCTCCGGCACTGTTAAGTGTCTCGCTCCAGGGCTCAATGACAAAATCACTCTGTGGCCACTGGGATTTGAGCTGGTGATTTTCCAATCACAAGCACAGCCATTCAGCCTACTGTGCTACACCCCCCCCCCCCCCCCCAACTTTGTTTACTCTGTTCACAGCACAACCATCAGTCATTTACTTCAATAAGCTACTGCTTTCATACAACCACATGGCCATTCTGTAGAAACTCTACACATCTATCTACAACGTCTGAACAATTTACATTCATACCTGTCCCTGAAATTTAAAAATAAATAATCATTCCATAAGATCCTTGTGGCAGGCAAGATCCTAAGTGCCTAAGATATTTGTATTTGTAAAATATTACGATTGTCACATTAACTGTCTTTGTGATTAAGAAAATTAATTCACCACAAGATCATGCCAATTTCCATACTTTTGGAAAATCATTTATAAGAGGAATTACTTAATAACTAATAGCATTAGAATTAACAAATCAAATAAATCTCTTTTAAAGTACCTGTGATAGAATTAAATGAGAAAGTTGCGCAAAAACTATTTCATGGGGAGTTACAGGAAAAGAACCATGGTAATTCAAGCGGCAAGTCAGCTCAGGACAGATTGATGTTGATTACAGTGATTGTGGGTTTGAGTTTCATTCTGCATGTCCAAGAATGCCAATTATTGAGTGGAAATGGAGGGTACTGTGTCTTTCACCCGGAGTCTTTCTTAGAATCTGGTTAATCATTTAAATGGTGGATTGGGTGCCAAATCAAAGCAGTCACCAGTCAACCAAATGTCACACAAATATTTCAGGTTTATATGTTTTTCATCAGAAGTTTACAATATACAATCGTATTGTGAAAAGCCTTGCTATGCTAAAACATATTTATCACCAATTGCATTGTATTTGTATGTTTGCTCACTTTAAGGTGATTATTTTATCTGAATAAAGACGTAAATAATATAATAATAACTTCTGAAATGAAATAAACATAATATTAAACATTGAAAAAGAAATAGCTGATCCTTGGTAAAAGAATGTTGTTGACAAGGAGAAAAAAATGAGCATACAAGAGCCTGTAAAATTGTATTATCATAAAAAAATATTGTTTACTAAGATTCTTTTCACAGAAGCACAACGTGCATATACAGTCTGTATGTAAACATGCATTAATTTTAGTTCCTTAACTGTTGCTTTTATATAGAGACACTTTTTTGCAGAGGTCTTTCAGTGGAACAGAGTTGAACAACTCAGATGACAGGTTGGGCCAGGAGAGCTGGAACGCTTCCTTTCCAGGATTATTCAAGACAGAGAAAATTCATCAATATACAAGAGCAAGGAAGATCAAATGGGATGAACGTTACACCCCCATATTATATTTAGATCTTTAAACAAAACACTTCTAAATATATCTCAAAAGTATAGCCAAAGGTGATGCATGTATTGTACAAATTCCATTGAGTTTGTGTATATTTTTAGCAGTCTATTGTGTTTTTCAGCACGCATATCGTGAGCCTACGAAAGGTGGTCCGATTTATTCAACAATTATACTGCAGCTTGACTCCGTATAAGTGTCATCAATAATTGTACCCAGCTAGTTTCTCTTTGAAGAACTGAATACTATCAAATATAACCAGCTGGACTGAAACACAGAGGATTTTGAAGCAAACTAATTACAGATTTCTTTTGCTTGTTAGTGACAGTATTTTTTTTATCTTGTTTGTACAGCCCATTTATTGTTTTTCTAGACTTCATAACCTGTGTGTCCAGAATGCTTATCTTGTGATTTTAATTGCCTTTCCTCATAAAGGTCTACTACCCCAAGAATGCATACTTATAATGCTCAGTATCCGTTTTATGTTTGCCTGTTGTCCTCAATTCCATGCATTGTGTAGTTGTATTTTTATAATGATTTACCATAAATTTTTTTTTTTACATTTTTGCTTCCAAAAGAAAACCGTATTAAAAAAAAAGTTTCATATTTATTATTTCTGCCTTGAATACTGGCACCGATAAATGCAATTCTTCTTGATATGTAATCATCCAAAGATTTATTTCACAAGTGTGGTAATGAAACTGTACTAAAAGAAACAGCCTGCAGCTTAGCGTTGCAAATGAAATGTGAATTGTGAGCAGCGGAGCGATATATCTTGTGTCAAACATTTCTGAATAAGTTTACTAAAAATAAACTCTTTCACTGCTTCCCTATGCCATTGTAGTAGAGAGTCTATGACAGACAGTGTCTATCATTTGCAAGTAAGATTGTACCTTTCAGGAAGATAAGAAAGTTTGTTTTTCTAAAAATGGTTAGTGTGCAAGTGTACTATTCCAGTTTGGAGACGGTATTTTCACATACATCAAGAATATATGTGTTTCATTTTGTTGTGTCAGATGCTAAACCTCAAAATAAAGAAAAATGTTACCTATTGCAGAGTTTCTGTAAAAGATTGTCAATTGCTCAATATGCTACTAGACTACTACACCAGTGTTTCCCAAACCAGTCCCCAGGACCCACAAACAGTCAATGTTTTTGCTCCATGCCAGTTCCCTGCCAGACAGTGCACATTTTTGCTCCCTTCCAGTTCCAAGAACTGGGTTAGGAAATACTATTCTGCACTATCCAGTCAACAAGAAGTATAAATATTCCTTCATCATTTGCGGATGAGGTGATTCAGAAATTCAGAAACTTTCTGAATGTATAAACAGCAAAAGACAAGATTTGCTGTATCACTGTTGGTTTCTAGCACTTTGATTGGAATCACAGTGTTCTGCAGGCATGAGAATTAGTTCAGTGGCTTACGCGCTCTTTTTCTGCTTCAGTAAAATCCACATTTTAGGGAATCCCGTTTGTCTCCCAGTAGCTTATAGTCACATTCTTTCCCAGGGGGAATGTAATTGCCGGAGTGCTTGATGGACATCTTCCCCAGCATCCCTTGGGAGATTCCTCATGTCTGCAGGAATCTCCATGTGTATAGGCTGGGGGGGCAGGGCTGGCACAGAATAGAAGTAGTCAAATGATGTATTAATGTTAAATCATAACCCCGTAAGTATGTAAAGCAATCACAAGTAGTGTCAGTATAATCTATATCACAGAGTTAATGCCTCAGGTACGTATATCATTTGTTTATTTGTTTGTCTGCTTTTTTACTCTTCTCCCTGTTTTTCTTGTCTAGAAGACACACAGACACATACATGACACACACACACACACACACACACATACACATATATATATATATATATATATCAAAGTGTTTGATGGTGGACATTCTGGGAGGGGCTGTGGACTCCACAAAAAAGGGTGTCCTTTGGTGTGTGTCATGCGAGGGCTTCGGCACCGACTGAGAGAGAAACTTTGGCACTTAGCCACACAATGAAAGGCTAAAAGATGTTACATAATCACTGTGAATCAGGGGACGAAGAGCATTTCCCTAACACCGCAACATGATTTCTGGTTGTTGCGCTGACATCACTGACGAAATGTCATCTGATGCACACCTGTTAAATGCATACTTAGGAATAAAATGCTGTGCTTTGCAGGGTTTACACTATAGAAAGGCATTATCTGTCATAATAATGATAATAATGGTATGGGGTCTAGAAAAGGATGCATGTCATCAAAATGAAGATGGTCCGACTGAAAATATTACTCAGATTCCAGGCAAAGCACTTTACTTAAAACTGACGACAAGGTTGATTAAATGCTATAAAAAATCACAACTTCCTATTTATCTCCGACAGAGGAAGTTGCCGGCAGTATGCCTATGATTGTATTTCTCCTCTGATGCGCTTTATTTTATCGAGTTACTGCTCATTTTATGAGGTCCCAGAGCTCGGTAGTTCTACAGGCGGACTGGATACATACGAAAGACAATGCACCTTTAGTGCAGCCATAAATTAAAAATAGAGCACCATTGCAAACATTTCCTGCCTTTTGTTTTTCTTCTGGTTCATTGCTGCTTGTAGTAGAGCTGTAGTATTACTAGACACGACTGTCACCCTGAACGGTGCCAGGAGAATGTCAAAGACCCAACCAACGCCCAGCTCTATGTATAAAATCAAACACGCTGCATTATAACACATGAGAGGGTATTCCAACTATTTTAAATCAAATATTTTGTCCAGAGTGGAGGGTCCTTTCCATCTGATTATCCCATTACTTCTGTAAGCCCCAGTGGAGATAAATAATAGAACAGCCATTGGGGTGAACCATTGCTCATTGAGGCAAGTGAGCTTAGAGTCATTCCCTACACAAAGAGCTTATGGCCTTGAGCAAAGTCAGATAATTCTGTTACTCCTGGCCACTGCGTTCCTAAGGCCGCAGACGTTGGGGAATGTATCAAATGGGACAAAAAGGCAATCAAATAAATACAAAAAACACAGAGATGCACAGTCAGCCATATCTTCCTATATACACCCATATAAAACTGTTCAGTATTACAGTATCATGCATTCAGCCTACTCTTCAGTGCCTGTCACACTGAGACAGAACGTCCATGCATTCAGCAGTTGCATGTAATTAATTCATTAATGCGTGTTGCTTGGAGGCCACACCAGCCCTCACCACGGAACATGGACTTCAGAAAGCCAGTAGGCCCCTATGATAAGAGCCGACGACACGGAAAGCTGGGCTTCTGCCCTGAGGACTATGCTAAGAATGCTAATGGTGTATTAGAATGACAAGAATGTCCATGTAACTCCTGCTAACATTATCACCTTATGTTGAAAGAAGGCTACCTGCATTTATTTTACATCCATCCAAGCTGGACTCCCGAATCACACTATACATTATACATTATCATAGATTTATTTAGTATATATACTGTATAGAGTACTTTCCTTCTTGTTAAAATCACAAGCTTATAACCAGAAAGATATTTATGTTATGTTCAAAGGCTAAGACAGTATTTTGTGCTGACACTATATGTTAAGGAGACCTAGATAAAATCCACTTCAACTGTTTTGTTTAACATAAACTCAATAAGCAAGAAATACAGAACTGAGGTTCATCATTGAAGAATATAGTATTAATTGGTTTTAGCTGTATCAACTCATGTTGACGTTTTAAGAATTCCAGTAATTCTGTGGGTTTTGCTCCTGTGTGTAGTTCAGTGTTTTTTATTGGCATGAAAACTAAGACAACAAATTCATCAAGCCAGTAACACTTTACTTGGCAAAAAATATATAGTATTATGCCAATACTTAATGTATTAATTAACCACAAACCAAGTCTGACTTACATACTGATCTCATGTTAATTCATTAGTAATGAATCGTGGCACAGGTTTTATCTCAAGCGTTATGTTTCTTACTATATTTGTTTATGATTTGTACTTCAGTAGTAACTGAGTTATTACTAAGTATTTGTGCCGTGCAAAAGTAAAGTATTATTCAGCCATTGGTAGCCATTCATAGAAAATCCTCATATTTATTATTGCTAATATTTTTATTATCATACTTTGTGTTATTCTGGTGATTTTATCAGCTCATTTCAGTGTTTTTTCCCATGAAATATACTTTATAGCACAGCTTATGTTCTAGTCACAGCAAAACCAAAAGATAAAGTACCGAAAAGTACTGTTGTGCAGGAAGTTCAGGAAGAAGCCGATTGTTCTTTCAAATAAAAAGCCCATGATGTCATTTAAAGACTAAAGCACAATTTTGGGTTTTCATTTCAAATACATACTTCGTAAAAATGCATTCTTTAAAAATATACACACGGTATACGGCATTATTCACTGAGATTGTGATAGTGCCATACAATGAAACCACCGGAGTCCTTCATCTGATTTACAACATATTGCTTAAGTTCTAAAAAAACGTTTCTTTCCAAAAACAAATTAAAATAGATCGTAGGGTCAAAGAGCCAAAGACAGAAATGAATACCGATGAAGACAGCATCGCCCAGTATTCTCTCAAGTCTGCATGCCATTTGTAGAAAAAACCAGGAAGCGTGTGTGTGACACTGTGGGCAATGGCAGGAAGAGCTGTAATCCTGCAGAGGAAATGGGCTGAATGACCGAAAAACTGAAGAAGAAAGAATCTGAAATGTGGGGTAGCTCTCTTTTTCCCACCAAAAAGCTCTATATCAGGAACAATACACGGCTCAGGAACTGTAGCGGGACCAGACGCCGTGTGCTGAGGAAGAGCAGCCACGACAGTCCATGAAGTCCTGAGCAGAAGAAGAAAATCAAGTAAGGTCTGATGAAGGAGACACTTTGAAAAATCACACTAATAGGGGATTAGGTAACCTTGAGGCTTCAGGGTGTTTGTTTGTCTTGTGCTTTGTTCAGTCTGGCATACACTCCAAGCCCCCAACACAGTACAGGACAAATGGCTGGAAGACGAGTGAACGGATTTACCTTGTGAATCTTTGACAGTCACATATAAGCATATTGTTCACCATAAGAAACCCCCCCCCAGTTTCACGGGTAATGTACAGTGTTTCAAAGGAAAGGATAGGCTGCTAATGAATGCAGAGTGATACAATAGTCCCATAAAGAAAGCTGGAAATGGCATAGTAATTCACTTCAACTACAAAACACAAACACTGATCTTATTTAAAGATTACAATGTAATTCGTCTTTCATGAAGCTTGCGTTGGTCTGACTTGACCTATGAAACTTTTCCAAACAGTTAATAAAATTATTATTTTTTTCTGGGAAATGCGAGGTGCTTATTTTATAAACTGACAATATGTTTTTATGTTAAGAAATGTAACGTAGTTTTTATTATGGAACTACCACCCATGATATAAAGTTCATCAAAATAATGCTGTTAACACTGTAACATTGTTCATGCCCCCCTGTAAAATTCTGGTTACTTATTTACCAGCTTAATGTCATTGTTCTTGACTGTATTTTTTTACGATAAAAGCTGGAGAACACGAGGGAGATTTCAGGGGGAAAGACGTGTAGACAAGCAGATATTTACACACAGCTCAGCGGTCTTCCTGTCTTTGTCAAGCTGAGAGCATCTTTTGTTTAACCCGTCGATGCAAGGTCCAGTCTTTCCTGTGCAAAAGAGGGAAAATGTGATGCATTATGCGATCACAATAGCTCAGAAACAGGACACAAAGGAAATGATTAAATTTAGTCTCTCCACATCTCGACGTTCACAAGTCCTCTGCTCAAAGCCTGTTTAGGTTTCAGGATTCCTGCCGTTTTCCTATTTTGACTTGAGTTGATCGCTCTTTCACTTCAAACACATGCAAGTTAGATAACGCGCAGGGAGCTCCAGCCCCTGATGCAATTAGACCCCTAATTTCTCCTGGTCCTGAGGAAGGAAGTCTCCAGACAATCAGATATTAAGAAAAAGAAAGAAAGCAACAAACTTATACATTTATTCAGTTTTCTGATGTTCACTAAATTGTTTAGAGCTTCAGAGAAATTTGACGTCTGGTATATCATTCAAAAGTTTATTTTTAAATAGCGTGTGTATATATACACATACACACACCCAGTATATGTGTACATGTATGCATGCTCTCACACAGAGACCTACCAGTGTGTGCGTGTGGAGAAAAACACATGGCACAATCTCTTGCTTACACTTCTGACATGTTTTTACAGCGTCTTCCTTAAGCATAATTATTACATCAGACTCTTTGCGTGCGGGCGTAAGGCTTTATTTACATTTTCAACAATTTTCTGCGCTTGGCACAGCGCTAAGAAGAGCAAATGCAGTTTTCATTTATAAATAGACGATTTTAAATTGCGGACCTGTTTTCTGTTTGTAATGCTTTACTTGCTTAGGAATAAGATACTGCGCTGACGGGTGCGTGTCCCCACACCTCTACCAGTGCTCCTCCAGTCGGACTGGAATCCAGCGGAGTAAATTTAAAGTGCGACCGGGGGTCAAAAAAGAGGAGCGCAGGCTCTCAATTTCGCATCTCCCTGGTGAGTGAGAGTCTGTGTGTGTGTGTGCGCGCGCGCCTCTTGCATATCTGAAAATCAGCGCTGCTCAGCCAAACAGCACAAGGATGTGGTTGTTTCACGGTATTGCTGAAGTACTTTGGTAGGATTTAGTTTTGGATCTGCGGTGCACCGGTGAGTTTTGAAGCCATCGCTTCTTTAATTAATGGACCGGATTCGACTCACAGACTAAATAAAACAAGTTGCCAGTAGATCTTACTTGGGATTCAAGAAGGATTAAAATGACACATTTCTACTTATTGGAAACATCATTACAGTTTTCCACATTATCGGCATTGGGATGACACATGGGCAAGAATGGATTCCATATATTCCCCTTTCGTCGTAGTTTTATACTGCATTTTTATGGAAACGTCTTTTTAAGACAAACAAAGCAATTCAGGTGAGTCATATCGTTGTACATTATATACAGCTTGAAGGTCGCTCTTTAACTTTCAAATCGAACTATTTAATGACATTTAAAAGCGTGTCACCTTATGTATACTGCATGCGATTTAATTTATACACCCGATTTAGACTCAACTTAAAAAACTTAACAATACTCTATAACATGTCGGTTATTTCCCCGTGTGTGGTTATAACGATAGAAAAGTGCTTTTTAAGGCCAGTATTTGTGACGCATCACGTGCTTGTTAATTTACTGGTACATGTGGTTTGTCAACATATCATCTGTTAAGAAGGTGACTTTTTACCTTGATCGGAGGTGCCTGCGTGTATGATCATTCCTAAGTAACCCTACAAGTACCACAAACCTTGACTGATATTTGTTTCTTTTTCATTTCTTTAATCGCGGGAATATGAATCCGTTTAGTGGTTTCTGGAAGAATATCACAGTTCATATCCTGTTCTAATGATGTTTCTCTCCACCCTTTCTGGCGCAGTCATTTTGAACAGTCCGTGCTAATCATGATAAAGGAGAAAGGCTAAACTTATGCCAAAGTCCAGTTTCACTGATTTATTTTAGTAACTTGAATAACCCGCATTTTGATAGGCGACCTGAAAGGAAATAAAGATATTTCGTGGGTGATCCGGGTAGATGATGTGTATAAAGTACCAATAAAAACGATGAAATAACGTGTGATACACGAATAATTCGGATTGATTTCAAAAGACAATCTTCCCGTTTAAAGAAGCAGAAGTATAGCCTGAAACCAAGCCGTTTACCTCGTTGTTGGTTTGGATTATTGTGACAGATACTAATAGAACTAGAGCAGTTAAGTACCCTTATTTAGGGGCATCTAGTTCTTTTTCGTGCCCCTTTGTGTATGTATTAGGTTTAGACAGAATGTTTTCCTGATATACCGGTATCAAATGTCACAGAAGGATTTATTATCCTTTATGGAAAAGTTGCAGGTCTCTTCCCGAAGGTTTTCTGTGAATCCAACAAGTTCATGCATGTATGTATGTGCAAATTCCTAAGGTTACAGAAGTCAGAGGGAATATATAATAATGAGAGACAGAGAGAGAGAGAGAGAGAGAGAGAGAGAGAGAGAGAGAGAGCGAGAGCAGCAAACTCTAACCCTTGCTACCTTTGTGAAATTTTTGAAATACTTTGTGCTGTCTGCTCGATTGCTCAAAGCCATTAAAACGTAAGGCACTGTATTATGGAGGGAAGCCTCTGTACTATACTGTCCCTTAGCATGATGGGTTTGTCTGAGACGGCACTGTTAAAACATGCTTCTGTAGTGGTAGGTGCTTCTTTCATTGTTACTAATTTTTAGAAAATAACTGTTAGTACAACACATATTAAATCTAAGTCTAATTAACTGTACTTGTATTTTCAAGCAGTTTAGTAATAAATATAAACATGTCTTTCAGTCACCCAAAATGAACATTTTAAGTGAATGTTTAGTTGTTTACTTGTATTGCAACACTGCATTAAAAACACAAATTTGAATATAGTCAATGACAGACATTGTTACAAACAGCAAAATTATATTTCTAATAAGTTTCCATATATTACACATCTTGTGTAATATTATTTATTTTGCACGTCTTTAATGATGCTAAGACTATCCTCAGCTGCCGTGAGAACAGAGATAAATACAGTGAGACTCAACAGAGATAAATACAGACTCATTTCCCAGCGCATACAAGTTATCTTAGGTCGGTGTTCACGGTTTGACTTCTAAGATTCAGATCGAGCTCTAGGAAAATTTTTTAACAGGTTGGTTCGACTTTTAAGAAATTTGAGTTCCATTGAGTTCGAGAACTGGGTTACCACTTTTTACTATTCGAGGGAAATTATGGCCAAATTAAACACAGTCAAGTAACTCAAGGAAAGACTATTTAATTATTGTTCAAAATCTTTTGACAAATGCAGAACTAAACATCTTACCTTGTCCTAGTTTATAATGAACGTTAATATTTTTATTTTCCAGTTAGTTTCCTGAAGTGTATGAATATAATATTTTGCAAGACAAAAAGGTTTCTAACATGGCTATTAATGGCTATTAATATGCTGCTCAATAGAAGTTTCTCTTTTGTCACAACATATTTATAGCAGAGAAAGAATCGCTGGAAATTCATTCGATTTGTAGAGATACACCAAGCTAAACAGAAACTGTACAATTGGCCATTGACATTTCTGTCAGTGTATACTATTGCAGTTCTGTTGCGTATTCTCTGGACTCTATAGCATGTACAGCAATGTTTGTGGCAGTAGATGCTGTCATTCCTTAGCAAGTCGGCAATGATCTCAGGAAATTAATCCAAAAATTCCACATTCCTTTGCCTGTTTTAGGAAGTGTTTCCAACTCTCATGCAATTCTTCAGAAAATGAAATGCAAAGTCCTCATGCAGTTTGCAGGTGTAAACACCTTCACCTCTACCAAAGTTACTACCAAAGCTGTCCCAGAACTCACGTGGACAAAGTGAGCTCAAGAAGAAAACTATTTTTCGAATAATATGATAATAAAATATCATACACTGCATTCAGTAAAGGGAATGGATGTCTCCCTTGTTTTTCTCTCAATGGAAACCTGCAGTTTTTGCATTACGCATATACCACCAGTCAAGGTTTTTACACATGTTGAGAATTTCTACATTTGGAATGTTAATCACTTAACATTTATGAAAAAATACACAATATTATTTGCTAACAAATACATTTACAGCATGTTCATCATCTGAGTACCTTTATTAGCAAGAAAATGTCATATCTTTGATTTGTCAAAGTAACCTCCTCTTGTGTTATAACAGCAGAGCATATTTGAGGCATTCTTTTCACAAGGGACATTAAATACTGCTCTTTCATAGAATGAAACAGTTAATTTGTGCCTTTAAAGTAAAAGGACAGCGTAAAATTCGATTATGTCATCACTACACAACCAGTTAATAGGACGTCAGACATGCACTGTTACATTCTCTTTCCATGTTATAAAGGAAAGTTGTTTTATTTGACTTATATTCTCATTTATAGGTGTTCATTCAACTTTCCAATTCTTAATAAGAATAAACCATCTACAGTTTATGAATTAAATGGAAAATGGGTAAAATCCTGTGGTGTGCAAAATCTTTTAAATTTGCATGTTAATGTAGAGCAAACCCTGGATGGGATGCCACTCTGTCACAGAGTACTCAGTTTAGAGATGCCAAGGAACTTAACGACACATTACTGGACTCTGGGAAGAAAACAAACAAGGAAAATCACTTGGGATGGGAATAAAACATGCTATCTCCACACACACAGAGCAGAGACTAGATCTGAATCTCCGGAGCAGTGAAGAAACAGCACTAGTCACCGAACCACTCTGCAGCCTGGAACAGTGCATAAAATCCACATTCTACTGAAACAGGGTGAATGGCCGAGTGTGAAGCTCTTCAAAGTTCAGCTGAAGACCCGCAACAAGCCGTAGATATTTTCACCGCGTGCCATTTCACAGGCCATAGTCATTTCTTGTCATTGTTATCTCTTATGGCTTTGGGACGAAGTTGGTTGAAGATCAAAGGGAACAGTACATTGTCAAGCCAAGCAGCCTTTAAGTGACTGACAACCGTTTTCAAGGATGTTAAGTGGAACTTCAAGAAGTGACAGGCTACTTGGTTTGCTGTTCTTCACCAAACACCTCAATGCATCGCAAAGGTTAAGCTGCACGCCTTCCATTAAACTACTCAGGATGGGATATGCTGTTTAGATACTATATATAAGGAAATCAAATTAGAAGTTGTGTATGTGAAGAGAGTTACTACTTTTAAACATTTCCTAATGAGTGAATGCCTCAATAGTTTTCCCAGTGTGAGGCACATTGAGTAGACACTTCAACCACCACCAGAACACCTGTCATCACTAACATTAAAAAATATTTTGGTCATCAGATCTGTTCGGAAAGCATTTTATAATTAAATGAAGTAAGACACGGCTGTTACTACTGTATTTACTTGAAACAGCATGCTTAGACTTGGTTTATGAATCACGAAAAGATAAAACAAGAATTTCCTCCGTATGAGTAATAGGATTCTAATGGATTAATAAATGAATTAATGGGCTGCAGATACAGCGATTACATCACGCCTTAAATAAATGGACTTAGAACAGATTTCATTATGTCTTTTTATTCCTGTATGGAATTATGTTTTATTTTACCGTGAAGTACTGTTATATAACTTGCATACTCTATAGTCTAAGTTAACCAATATATAGTACTAAAATAAGAATACTCTTCTACTGTGCTCACCACCATTTCATACTCATGTCAGAAGTAAGTTTTCTTTGGTTCTGTTTGTTCTGTAGACTTATGTTGTGTTTCCTGTGTAGACAGAGGGTCTGTGTCCTTCTCCAGAGAGTGTGGCATTATTCTCTCGACAGACTAGCATTCCATATCCGCTGTAGACTGAGGTTCTGTTCCATCTGTTGACCAAGGTTCTGCTACCTCCATATACAGTGATTCTGTTCCCACCGTATAGTGGGGCTCTGTTCCCTCTGTAGACTGAGGTTTTATTCATTCTGTCGCCTGAGGTTCTGTTCTCTTTGCTGACTGAGTTTCAGTTCTCTCTGTAAACTGAAGTTCTCCCTACTGTCCACTCAAATGCACATCGGAGTCCCATGTGCATGGGATCGGAAGGTTGATGTATGCACTTGATATTCTTTTTTACATTTACAGAAGATCTAAATCATCCTTCTACAAACTGTTCCTTAACTAATATTATGTGTTGGCCAGTCAACGTTGACGCATGTAAATCACACAGGTGGCAGTATTCAGATAGCTTAAATTCTGAAATGCATGGAACACACTTCCTATTAAGTGTAAGCACAGCAATAGTTAATATACTTGGATATAGTACTTAAATGAATTAGTACATGTAAACTGTAATATTCCTGAGTGTTTGGAGAGTCAGCATGAAGTTTAACAGGTTGCCAAAATCATTACATTTTGTAATTAGGGAGGCCTGCTAACAAAGACGTTTCCAGGAAGTCAATTTGTTAGAGACATATGATAGAAAGAAAGCTATTTGTGTATTCAACAGGCAATGGTAACATTGGTGAACAGGTTTAAGTTGTGGAAGAACCTCCACTGTCCAAGTCCTTCATTAAAATATCCCATTGTATTTATACACAACCTTAAGCTGAAGAAGTGTTTTTGGATAGATTTACGATAACTTTATTAACATGAAAATCATATATTTGATGTCAAAGTAACCTCTTCTAGCAGTTGTAAGAGTAGAGAAAATTCGAGGCATTCTTTTTACAATGGACATGAAATACTGTGCTGTTTCAAGGAATGAAACAGTTAAGTATTGTGTTTACAGTAAATGGACAGCCTAGAATGTGACTCTGCCAGCACCATACAACCAGTTATTAGGACAGCAGGCATGCACTGTTACATACTCATTCCATGTTATAAAGGAAACTTGTGTTATTTGACTTATATTCTCATTTATAGTTCACTTGACTTCCCAACCCTTAACAAGAATAAGAAATCTGCGGTTTATGAAATAAATGAAAAAAGTGGCAAAAACTTTTCACTGGTAAAGTATGTACTGAGGAATTGTGTAATATCACAGAGTGGAACAAAATGAGATGACACTATTAAGGTATTTCTAAACAGGCACGCACACATTTAAGTGCTAATTTGGCACGATATTGCTGGTCAGGCTGTTATTTTGACTTCCAGTTCAGTGCTGTGATGGAAAAGGCCGGATCAGGACACTAAATATAGTAACTGGTGTGGCACTTAGAACTGTGGTGGGTAATTCTAGTACATAAATGCTAGCTCTACTGAGGATGCGAACTTGCCTTTTAATTGGTGACTGACTTAGTTGCCCAAAACATTAGAGGAATGTGTGAACAGTCTTGCACCTGTCCGGTGCAGACCTAAAAAGGAATGCACAAATGCATATAATACACACTGCTGGACAGGATGCTGGGGTGCTAAAGCTGATGGTCTGCTTGTTGTGATCAACTGGTTGGTGAGCACTGCACTAACAGCAATTAAGAGATTTCACTTTGCATAAGTACATGTCATTTGACTGTGGGTGGAAAGGAGAGTATGGAGCGGAGACCAGCACAGGAGCATACCCCATACACATGGTGCTTAAAGCCGGACTTCAGGGTTGCCAACTTTTGTCAGCTGGCTGTCATGAGATTCTCAGTTCCAGTCTGCAAATCTGCACACACATTTACATATACGTAACAGTTTTATTACCTTGTGAATAGGCTGTAGGGTTTGCAAACTACCCGAACACTTTTGATGTAGCTCATTATCAGTTTATGGTGGAATAATGCAGATTTACCATAGGATTTCTTGTGTGAGTGTCACACCAGATGTGTGATATCTGGCAACCCTGGGACTGCCACACTGCACTGCGGCCCTGTCAGGAAAATAATGACTTATTTTACTGCCATTTACAGGTGATATTATTATCAAAACATTCAGGAGATCATTTTTCCATCATTATGTAAATGGAAAAAAAATAGCCAAAGATTTTCTAAATTACAATGTACTCACTGTTAATTAGCATTTGCCTTTTTATCCAGCAGACTGGGGCCTTCGCAGTATCTGTGATGACAATCCAGGTCCAAATCTTTGCTCACTAATACAACACAATGAATATGCCATGAAACTTACTGTCCCATTGTATTTACCTGTTATTCAGTCATCACTTTCTGTAATATACAAGGCAAATGACAAATGCAAGCAATTTCCCCTAAGTTTATGTTAATTAACACCTGCATTTTCACATGGTATTTTATGAATTTTATTCATTATAAACAAAGTGTTAACTGCACCTACTGCAAACAGGACATCTTTTTTTCTGTTTTTTTTTTACCTTTCAGTTCAGATGCTCCCCACGTTACGATGGGGTTACATTCCGATAAACCGATCGTAAGGCGAAAATACAATTTAATGCAGTACTACAGCTAACCTAACAAACATCATAGCCTTATCTAGCCGGCCTTAAACATGCTTAGAACGCTTAAATTAGCCCACAGTTGAGAAAAATCATTAAAACAAAACCTATTTAATAATAAAGTACTGAATATCGCATGTAATTTACTGAATAATGTACTGAAAGTGAAGAGCAGAATGAAATTGGAGTTTATATTGCTGTATGCGTGAAAGTGTGGCGCTTTTGGTGAGTGATCTGCCTGCTTCTTTTGCTCCATGAAGGCCCTGTTCTTCACAATTGGTGTCATTTGGCAGTTCTTTGTTTGGGTTGTCATGGCTGGCACCTGTTTTTTGATGTAGAACCTCGCGCACCCCAGCTTTACCATTTACTCGATTTGTATATCAGCTTGCGCTCGGCCTTGCTGAGCTGGCTGTGCTGCCTGACTTCGGGATCTCCCGGCAGCCAAAGATGGAAGGCGCGATCGTGTTTGGCAGGGAGTCTGTGCTGAAATACAGCGAGCGTGTGCTACCGGGTCACCGCCGCCCTCGCTCTCCTCAGCCGGTTTTCCCCTGGCTGGCTGCGGTTCGAGGGATTAAGGCTGACAGTCTCACGGCGCAGGAACACGCCACCGTGCATGGCTTCCTGGCCTGTCTCTCGCTTCCGGGGGAGGCTGACAGTTGTTTTGGATTCCTGGGCCGTCGTCAACCTGACCTGCCTAAGCTGTGGTTGGTTGTCCGGGGAAACGTATCTCTGGATGCTAAGTGGGGGGGGGGGGGGGGGGGCTA
>JABFEB020000002.1:752465-770622 GCA_019775895.2 Stomatorhinus ivindoensis | reverse complement strand
CAGTGTTTCACATGAATATGTCCTAAAACAGATGGGATGTCTTTCGGGAGCAGGGATTAAAATTCACAAAGATAATGAGGTTTTACTGCAAGTAAACAATCATGACCGCAAAGAGGCAAAGTAGTGTAGACAGAGTGAGAGAGATAATTCCTGTATAAATATTAGAAGCGCTATCATTTTTTATTTCGCTTCATTGTCAGTGACTCCATTACGGGGAGAAGTTTGTGTAAAAAGCGTCAGTAGTGCAAATGTTATTTCCAAGTGAAGTTAAGCTCCATTTAAACTGAAATGCACTGAAAGTATGATCACCCACAGATATGTTAGCAAATCAATGTATCAGGCTTAATATCATGATTTAATCATTGGCGTCCTTATGCCCTTTGCCCCGTCAACACAGTGATGGTCTATTGTTTATCTCAGAAATGGGATGTTGTTTAAGTGGTAGCCTTTTTGACTTAGGTGTACTTTTTGGGGTTAAGGGTGGATTAATTAAATAACCACTGATGAATCTTTACAGGAAAAAACAAAGGTGTGAGCTGACAGTTTCTGGTGTCCAGCTGTTACTTATGATACTTAGCCCAATTGTTGTCTTCCGATTAGGGTTAATTGGTTCTAACTTGGTTGTTTATTGGTAGCGGCTGTGAAGCTGGCTGCGTCTGATGGGTTTTTATCCACCAATTTAATATTAATAAGTGATTGGTTAGCAGGGGTGAGACGATGTTAAAAGTCTGAAACGGTGCATGTTTACCAGTCTCCCAGTGCACAGAGTGGGCCGCAAACCAGCAGGGCATCCAAGATACCATAAAGATATTTGGCAACACTTTACATTAACTGCACATTTATGATGCTTTTATAATGCATTCATAAACTATTCAGTGACCCTACATAATGCACATACAGAGCATTCGTAAGAAGCTTGGGAGTAGACCTTTATATTCTAACATACCGTAACAGCTTTAATATACACTAAAAACAAACATTATAGAATAATAACAAACATTATAATAATTTAATCTGTTAATGTTTGCTGTTAATGTATATTAAAGCTGTTAAGGTATTTTAGGATGTTAAGGTATAGATACATGCTGACTATGAGTGTTCTATAAATGCATTATGAATGCTTTGAAGGTGCAGTTAATCTAAAGTGTAACCAGATATTTATTAAAGCGTTTGAAAACGGGAGGAATGCAATTTAGGATGGCAGATGTTTCAGGAGTTCAAGTGTCATCCGCAGTGTATTTATGGTTATTATAAATGCTTAGCTGTGGCCTGCATCCTGAGCAGCACGTTCACAAGTAGGACTTCCCCTTGCCTGACGTCAAGGTAATCCCTGCCACAAACTGCACATTCTTCTTGAATTATTTATCCCTTCCTTTGCAGGATGTATTCCCGCCAGCGGGACAAAGCTTGTGTTTCTGTTCCCCGGTCTGGCCATTGTGTTCATTTGAAGATGCATGTGTATAGGTCAGATTGGCAAAGAATAGGGGAATAGTTGCTTATTAAAATCGGATGATTGGCTGAAGATTATTGGGGCATGTAAGACAAATCATACAGACAAGCCAATCTTCCGTTGTATGCTTGATATTAGATGGAAGAGATCTTAGATATGGAACTAATATTTGGGAGAGATTTTTTCTTGTTTTAAATTATACATTTTGATTTTAATATTTCAACAGCAATCTTTGAGGTTTGTCATGACCCACTTGCCTGATGGGATATATTTAACTGTGGGACAAAGTTCATGGCAACCCGAACAGGATGTCTTCTGCCATTTAACTAAGGCATCCTGGGACAGGATCCAGGCTCAATTCAACCATTTACTCAATAACTGGGAAAATGGATGGATGAAATGAATTAAAGAAAGAATGAATAAATAAAACATTCTCGAACAAACAAAAAAAAACCAAACTGAACTTTTTAAATAGTAATAAAAAGATGTTTTCAATAAAATAAGGTAATTAAAATCATGCCTGCTTATATTTTATTCTTCAGATTCAGACTCTCATTTAACGTGATATTAAATTAATTTTTGTTATATCTGCACACATTGTGCAGAGTGATAATGGCAAACGGGGGCCGCAATGCTGAGTTGGATGGAGAGGGTCGCGTGTAAAGGGCAAATTCTTCAGATGGGTTAATATAAGAATCTCCATGTCTTGGTAACTGAGGTAACCCTGTGAGAAGTATCCAGGCGCTGTGACACTTGTGCTCTCAGCATAGATGGTGAAGAGCCTTATGTTCAGAAAGAATGTTCTCACCCATGATAGTTTGCATCGATGCCAGTGTTTTACAGAGCATATTTAGAGAGAACTTGTTGTCAAATTGACATGAGGGGAGTCACACATAATCAATCAGGGTTGTAGGTTGACATATATATCCGCATGTCCAAAGCCAGACACATTCCAGTAACATTGTCTGTGGATTGGCCAAATTTAAAATGGAGGTAATTGTTCTTTAAAATCAAAGCAGACAACCAGACATCAATAGTATAAAGTGTGTTTCTTTTCAACAATTCAATAACAGCAGATCCATAGCTAAGAGGCGGTTTGGCTTCCTGTATGGTGGGCCATCATAGTTTTAATTATGGCATTTATTTCTGTGAAGAAGTCTCTCCTTCAGGGGATATATGTCCCAACTATCACTGTTTGTATTGATATGAAGTTTAATAACAGGATTGATTCAGTATGAAATATCATTCTCAGGAAAATCAAGGACGAGGATTAAAAAACACAATAATAATAGCATTACCATCATTATTATCCAACCATTTCCAAACCTGCTTATCCTACTGGGTCGTGGGAGTCTGGAGCCCATCCTGGAAGCAATGGGCATGAGGCAGGGAACAGCCCTGGACAGGGGGGCAGCCCATCACAGGGCACACTCACGGGCAATTTAGCAACTCCAATCAGCCTCAGCATGTCTTTGGACTGTGGGGGGAAACCGGAGTACCCGGAGGAAACCCCTCGACGACACAGGAAGAACATGCAAACTCCACAAACATATCACTCAGGCGGAGACTTGAACCCAGGTCCCAGAGGTGTGAGGCAACAGTGCTAACCACTGCACCACCATGTCACCCCCATTATTACTGCTATTATTATTAATTAACTACTTGTGAGAAGTGTTTTTTGTGCATATGCGTGTTATGATTGTATGCAAATTTGACTGTTATGTTGTATGTAAATTTGACATGCTATGGCATTATTCTGTACTTCAAATTCCTTTTAAATGCAAATACATTCTTAGCTTGTGTTGAGTATATTTTTACATAATCTGGTGAAAAAATGTCTAGTCAGTGCTATAAATTCGAATGTAACTTTCCATCAGTTTTTTTTATGCTACATGGACTGTTGTACTGGAGTTCACATTTATGTCTTTGTTTATGTATTAATTAATATTTATCGAGTTTTTCTATTGAGTGCTTGAAAAACAGCACTTAGTGTACAAATGCATATATTTCACTCCCCTTTGAAATAACCACAAAGTTATTTTGCCACACCCTTAAGGCCCTGATCTAAACAATGATTAAAAGTCTATTTAAACTCTCCACACTCTGAAAATTGGCTTCTCTCCAATATGAGTCACATTGTAAAATAGGTATATGCTCCATAGCTTTTCAGTACTAATGTTTTTAACTTGATTTTATGTTATCTCCTGTATCTGAAGTTAATGTCCCCTCTTTTATTTACTGCCTGTACTAATTTCATATTTACTAGTTTCACAGTATACGATCGGTACTGAATAAGCGCATGCAAAAATTTCAGTCGCATCCTTTATAATGAAATACTTTGCAATGAATAATGCAACTATTGTCAGAAAGGTGTCATGGTGGACTGGGTTAGAGCATCAGTAGTTATTCTAATGGAAATCTAACAACTTGGCCTCCATTCATGCTATGTATGATATTAACGACAATAATAAAGGAATACTTTCTCTATAAATTACAGGTGTGTGTGTTAGCTTCAGTGCAATTTCAGAAAGACACACGATACGTTTGCTTGTATGCTGCTAATCAGTTCTTGTAGAGTTCTCATTCATTTTTTTTCACTATAGTTATCCATATTCTGTTTGGTCTAGAAAAAGCTTTTGAAAATTGCAACGTAGTCTGCTACTGAATTACCACTGGTTTTTAAAGTTTGAAAATTTAGCATATTGCCAAGGTGTATTGCTAGGTTTATAGTTTATCAAGGAAGTTCAGTTTAATTCTGAGAGATGATGGTGATCGGACAGATTTGTGAAAGGTATAAATATATAACTTTAAAGTACATATATGCTGAATTTGAAATATATACTCTGAAAGTATCCCTCCGTTTTGTTATTGCAGGGAACCTGGCATGTGAAGGATATGGAACTGTATAAATTTGTTAACTGATTTTCAAATGTGAGAGGATGGATGATCTAAGCAACTCTACCTCCAAACACAAAGACCCAAATGGATTTGTGAACAAAGTCTTCAATGCATTTCCTGAGGTGGGGAACGAGACAGGTATAATGTCCATCCCAGAGCCGGATGCGTGCGAAACCCTAGCCCCATTCCAACACTCGGGGAGAGAAAAGGGTGTTTTCAGTAGGAAGCCCCGAAGCACTGGGATCTGGAAGATCCTGGCCAAGCGTAAGACCCCCGCGGGGGGGGAGCGGCGACCCCATTCTATGATCCTTCTCGGGGAGGCATCTGTACCAAAGCTGTCATTTGTAGACAAAGTGAGGTCTTTCAAGATGCTGAAGTCCCCGTCTGTCTTCAAGGGCAAGTCAGTGAAGCTCCATGGTGGAAAACTTGGTAGTACAGCTAGAGATGAGCAAGAGGATGGTAGCAGGGATGACTTCACCCATCTGCAGAGAGCACTCTTTAGGAACAAGGGCAAGAGGCACTCATATGCCGGTCACACTAAAGACTTTAACTGTTCTTTTGAGGTAATAGAACTATCAATCCCGTCGGAAAACGAACAACCACTGTTTAAAGATGCCACCGGTAGTCAGAATGGTTTCAAACCAATGGTTGCATCATACACAAAAAGAACACATCCCAACTTCTCAAATTGTAATAACTCCACACTTCATGATGAGCTTTGCGTAAAGGACTGCCCAAAATCACCACAAACGGGAAGGAAGTCTAAAGGAGCTGATGTCTGGAGCTACCTTAGAAAGATCTCCTTCATGGGGAAAGGAACATCCAGCTTGTCTGAAAAGAGTTTTGACTCAGAGTTTCATACTTTAGACAAGACAATTGATTCAGATTGTGCCTCAGCCGACTTTGAATGCATCAAAGAGTTAAACCCTCCGTCCAAATCGACGGGTAATGAAAGCAGAGGTGCTCATTTCGGAGGACTTTTTCGATTTTTTAGCAGTGTTGCTGAAACGGCCAGAAAGTGGAAAAACTCTTCCAGATCTTTCTCCCCACCGGAGGGGGAGGGTTCACCGTTGGGGTCCCCGTGCACTCAGAGGTCACAAGACTTTGTTCATAACATGTCCATAAATTTCAGGCACGAGGAAATCAGTGCACCTTCTATCCCAATGTCCCTGTTATCCCCTGACTCAGGTTTGAGTGAGGGCCTCTCGCCCAACAGTATGACTGAGAAAGGGTCTGCTCAGGTGGTCCTCAAGTCCTGGAGAGCCTGTCTGGACCCCCCCAGTCCTGATGGGCATTTGTCCAACAGCTTGACTGAAGTGGAAATGCCTCCTGGTTTACCATGCAAGTCAACAACCTCCTTGGAAATTCCCAGCAAGCAAAGCGATCCGGACAGCCTCGTTCGTCTTGAGGCCGGAACTCCGTCAGATAGCAGCCCGCCTGGGGAAGAGGAACAGTCAGGAAATGATATGGATTCCATGGATATCTTGGTGTCCTCTGATGAGAAAGAGATGCACGACAGCCACAGGAATGCAGGAAATCAAGAAACCCGCTGCAAAGCAAAGCCTGTAACCGTTGGTCCAGGGAGGGCACTTAAGGTAAGGTGCTGGATTAACAGGTTCAAAATGAAGTTCAATTAAGTTGAATTAAAGGCATATCGAAATGAACTGAGGTAAATCCTGAATTATAAAAAGTGGGAAAAAATGTTTGAGCTATTTCCTGTTCAGTTATGATGTTTTTTCACTTCTGGGTTTGATCAGTGAACAATAGTAATAAAACTGATGCTTTATTTTTTAATTATTTTTCAATTTTATATTATTTTTGGAGTATGGCCAGAAACTGATGACATGATGAATGCCAATGTTTGATGTTGTATGATGTCCTCATAACATCAGCAAATGATTTGCATTTACGGTACAAACTGACACTCACATGGTATATATACCATTTTGTATTTCATACATCATCCCTCCATTCCATTATTATTTTAACTTATTCCATCAGCCTCATCCTTACACCTTTACATCCAAGTGCATGTTCCATCTTTTTAAAAAGTAACAATTAAAGGTGATCAGAAACTATTCATTTTTAATGATATCCTGCCAACAATCAAAGGGATAAACTCGATATATTTGAGTTTTGTGTCCTTTTGTGCCATCTGCTGGACAGTGCACCACAGAACAGGAATGACAACTAACAGCTCAGTCGTATTATGAACCTGTGTCATGCCCTATACTTTCATATACACCATGAACCAAAAGCTTATGGGCCCATTAGCGCTGCCAGCATTCAGGTAAATTGAACCAACAGACCAGGCGGAGACATAGATTGCACAGATTCATACGTCTTGCTCTGGTGATTATCTGCTTTTGTTGGCCTGAGCTTTCATTCCTCTACTTACCAATGACTTGCCTTCTGATTAAAGCAAGATGGCAAGGTTAAACTTTCTAGGACTGAATTCCAGCCTTGATGAATCTAAGATAATACAAGTGCAAGAGAGTTTCTGTTTAGATTTGATTTTGGAAGGTTGGGTCTCTGCAAAGCGAAGCGTCGTTGGTGCTCCAACCGGTGAGCCGTAAAGTGACGTAGACTGTACTATGTCAGTCACACACAAATGCAGGAATTCTGTTCAAACTAACTAAACTTGTGCCAGTTATGGAAAGACAGAATATAATAGTTTTTCTTGCTTCAATATTGGCTCAAAACCAGGAGCTGGCAGGCGGTTGTTGTTTAGACAAGGATGGTCCAGCGGCGCTTGGCCGTAGCGCGGCGGCGATCACCTCTCAGAAGCGGAGGAGGCTCCGACCGGCCTCGCTCTACGCCACTATGCTGGGTCGGCAGTCTGTGATCCCAGAGGAGGGCGAAGAGATGGCGCCGCGGAGGTGCCAGGCTAACTCTGCTGGGCGGCCCGGTTTGCCGCCGGGGCGGCCACTCGTGCGCAAGAGGCCCCGCTCCGTAATCGATGGCACCGCTGTGACCAGGGCCGAGCCCTCACACCCCTTCAGAGTAAGCCGTGTCCCCCCCCCGCCTCCTCCTTTGGTGTGTCTGTCTTGGAAAGCTACTGCCCGTCTGCACTCACCACGTATGGCTACAGAGAAGCGTTCGGAGTCACGACTCGTACCCATCCGGGCGTTACCATTTACGGTCTGATTAACGGGAAAACCCTTCTAAGCCGGAAGTCCGTGTAAGATGCAGGTTTTTGTTGCCCGTGCAATTTCTGAAAGGATTTAACGAGATCCCTGGGGTTTTATATCGCCGTCTGATCTGAGAATAGGCATACATAAATATTAGATAAACAGCCACACGGCCATTCGTATCCCAACCAAAGTGCTTTCAGCCATGAACGTTGTTCACTCTTGAAGTTTCTTTTTTTTTTATCTTTGTTCCACAGTCATCAGCTCAGCATTTTTTATAATCTGCTGAAGGTGTGACATCCAACAATCGCCAATTCATCTGTTAAATGGCCCGTCCTTGTCTCATTACCTATAGTAGTTGCCACAGAATGCAATAGTATTTGTCACCTTGGATTTTTAACATCTGGTTCCCATATATGATGGGTTTTCTGTATTTTATTTACTTTTGCATGCTGCCTGGAACAGTACATGTTTTCGTAGTGTGGCTAACATGTCATTGCTTCCATTAGTTGCAAAATTTATCAGCATCAGACGTACAGACTCACTAACACCTCATGCGATGATTTTTCTATTTATACAGATATTCTGAATTTCTTCCATCTAAATGTAATAGAAGTTTAACAGAACTGCAAAGTATAATTGCAAATATAGCATTTAGTTTTGCTCCCTAGTTGTATTAATATTAATTGGAGCAGTTTTCCAAGCCAGTCCTTGGGGAGCCATAGTCGGTCCATGTTTTTGCTCCCTCTCAGCTTCCTTCCAGCAGTTCACATTTTTGCTGCTGGGAGGGAGCAAACACGTGGACTGTCTGTGGGTCCCCAAGGACTGGATTAGAAAAGACTGAACTGGAGCAATCAAGCCTCCCTTGCCAGTGCGTCAGTGAAGATGACTGCTAGAAAAATGAAAGGAAAAGACCAGCTATGCCTACTCACCACCCACACAATTTGAAAAATAGCATTGCCTGCTAATGAATCGACAACATGTACATGCCTCACTATAATAGAGCAACAGGCAGGGAACTGCTGGTCGAATGCTGGAACAGCACACACTGTGAAATTGGACATTTTACACTCAGTTCGAATTTCCACTCTCTCTGCTGCGATCCGTTCTAGACGTTTCAGCCTGGCCTCCTGAAAATGATCTCCCCCCAATAACTTTGCATCCTTTAACCAAACCAGCTGCTGAACGAGGCTGGTTTATGTTGCTGGACATATTTCAGATATACTCTCTTTGAGTCGCAGCTTCAGATTTTCGTGTTGGAATGGCACATTATGTAAGATCAGAATTAAAGCCCTGGGATCAAATGGGATCAAATCTTGTGGGATTTTACCCACATTTTCCAAACACATGCAAAATGTATCTCCAACGCATGTACAGACATCGCCTGACATAAAAATTCTCCAGCTTTTAAGCTCCTTTGGGCTCAGGGTCCTTAAATATGGACAATGAGTGAATGAATATTTTAACCACGGGTCTGAGCTATTTTGAGAAACCAGAATAATTCATAAGGTATTTTGAGACAATACCATCATTAATATAGGGACTGCTATAACCGGCGTATTGTATCCACATGTTATTTCAGGATTTCTCTCATGTATTAATGCTTCCTGACATGTCTAACATCAATCACGGTTTAAAATAAAATTCTCTTCCTCATCTTGCATGACAGCATTCGCAGTCATCCATAATCACACCTGATTGTACTACATGTATTTTTTTTTGCCAAGGCTGTATCACATTTTGCCTTATACATTTTGCCTTATACATTTTGCCCTATACATTTTGCCCTATACATTTTGCCCTATACATTTTAGCCCCTGTCCCGCCCCCCGTGCCTCTCCCCACGGGACCTTCCATTCAAAATGGATCTCCAGAGGTGCCGATCGCTCCCCTTGTCCCAGAGCACCCCGACAGGGCTGGAGCAGGCAGGCTGGATGCATGAGACCCTGCAGCCAGGTACAGCTCCAGGTAGGTGTCCCCCAAAGCTGCTACCAGCCAGAGTTCAGTTCTTACATATACCTACAACTATAGGAAGTGCACAAGCATCATTTGCTACTCCACACTTAAAACAATCCAAGACATATTTCTTGGTTAAAAAGAAAGATTTCTGACTACTCTTCTTAGATATCATTTTACAAATGGGCATGGTCCTTGAATAGGGCAAAGCAGATGGTTGCTAGGCAACTGGAACCCGTTCTCATTGGAGCTAGCTAATGTGGGCCAAAGCCATAGTGACTAGCTATTTGTGAATACTGCAATGCTACTGGATGGCTAACAGCTATGCTATTTATTTTCACTTACTTTTTTTTTTTCTTCTACCTGCAACAGAATGAGACTATTAAAATTTTGCCTGGCTCTGTGTCACTGAGGATGTTTAGAGAAGTACTTCTCCTTTTATTGCGGCTGCGGTGTCTTTCTTCCTTCCAATCTGGCATCTAGCGGGACTTTGGCACGCTCTGGGGTTTATCCTCGCTCGCGGAATTCTCTCCGCCTATAAACCTGCGGATCGGCAGCTCCTGCTGCTTCACACACCCTTAGTCAGCAAGACGCCACTCACATTTGTTTACGTGCCATTATTCGCAAAACTGCATCACATCCACTTCAGCGCTGGCCGTGACATGGTTGTATCATATGCACGGCTGGCATGACGGATTGACTAATCAGGGGACTGGAGGTATTTATTCTATTCTGAGACCTGCCTGGCACAAGGTGCCTGACAAAGTTGGTAGCGATAATGTGACAGTGTCAGGGCGCAGCGTGGTATGGTAGCTCAGTGGCTTGCACTGCTGCTTCACGCCTCCACGGTTGGGGATTTGAATCTCGACTCAGTCCTATGTGCTCGTAGAGTTTGCATGTTCTCCCCGTGTTGCGTGGGTCCCCTCAGGGTACACTGGTTTCCTCCTGCAGTCAAAATACCTGAAGTTCAGTGAACTGACATCTCTAAATTGCACGTAGGGCATGAGTGTTTGTATATATAGACTGACATCTCGCTGAGGCAGCCTTGTTCCCCCCCCCCCCCCCGTGCTGCTCAGGACAATGTCCAGACTCCCTATGACCCAGACACACTAACAGTTATTTATGCATTATGCACACGCATGGCCCCGATGGTTAAGGGACAAACAGTGAGGAACATGCAGTTCTTTTAGTAATAAGAGGTTTTTGTGCAGTATCTCTTGTGTGCAAACTCACATCCAGGTTTGCAAACGATAGCTCAGTATATTTAGCAAGGTAAACACCCGCCATCACTAATTAAGTTCTACGTCCAGGAATTCCTGGAGCTGCCTGCTTCAAATTTAACCCCTCCCCCTGCCCCCCCACCCCATTGCACATTTTCATGAATGCAAAATTGATGGGTAGCGCTGCATGTGGTATGTAATTACTCTCTGGGGATCTGGAGTGTTCTGCTTGACAAGCCGTTCTAGGTGTATCAGATTAAAAGCCACATGTGAGTTGTTAGATCTGATACAAGCGGACAGTTCCCGAGGACACACGGTGGGGTGACATTGGGAACGCCGGGTGGCTTATCTGCTGTGTGATATCTGCCGTGCATCTCACAGGGGAGGTCACGCTATTGTCGGAGCCACAGCCTCACGGGGGACACATGGGCACCACTCGCAGGAGGCTACTAAGAATGGGCTCAGAGCAGCTTCACATCAACAAAGTAAGTCCTCTGTCATCACCTCATGTGCACAACGGATCTATGCAGTTCTTTCTTTTTGAAGGTTCATGACTAATTTCAACACATAATTGTACAGAGCCCCTAAAGGGACAGGTTTAGAAAATATTATTTTTTAACAGTTTGCATTTCCTCCTAATTGTTTTTGCATTCCCTTGTTGCAAGACAACGCAAAAAAAATGCAAGTGAATGCAAAAAATCACATGCGAGCAGAGACCCAAGAATAACTTCAGTTTATTTCCATAGTCCAAAGATATGGATTGCCGTCTGTATTGATGGACGCGTGATGGACTGACACCCCCAAAGAACTGTCCCTTGTGTTGTGTCCAGTGTTTCCTTGGATACTTCTTAGGTTCAGTGCATTGGATGAAGTTATGGAAAATGCATGGGCTCCTTATTCTTTCCAGTACAGAAATACGATAAAGTTTTACAGAAAAACACAACTTTAGTTTTGTGATATAGACTGCAGTTGCATACTGAAATCTATTCAGTTGTAAAAATATAAATATTTATGCAGACCCCTCAATATACAATACACACATACACACACTACTTTAATTTCTTTGCTAAAAAACTAAAATGATGACAGAATCACTTGCTAAATACACATAATTTTATACATGCAGGATTATAGTGATTATATCTTTGCAAATGTTTAACAGCCTCCTTCCTCTGTATATGAAAATAAAAAATCCACATAATATTAGCCAGTAATCCTCTTTTCAGATCTGGCTGTTTTCTAGTATCTTCAGGCTAATTGCTGGCTCTCTGAAGAGTTTATAAATATCCGTGTTCTCTTTCGAGTGGGGAGATGTTCCCCGTTCTATCTCCTTTTTTATAATTGATCAAAGGTTTTCGCGTGGCGCAGTACATCTCCCTCTAAAGCCCTGTCCTAAAATAACAGCAGGTGAGGTTTCATCGTCAGCGCGGGGCGAGTTGCGTCACTCTGCCTCGGTGACGTTGTTCCGGCACGCGATGCTCGGTGACATGCCGGCCTCCGGCACCGCTGCCTGCACTTCTCCCTCTCTCGCCTGATTTAGCAGCAGAAGCAGCGGGAGGACTATAAATGAGACCAGTTTCACCCTGGGACCCTTTTAAAGGACCTGGCTGGTTTGCAATGGTCTTGGCAGCTCTTTACACCTGTGGCTGAAGTATTTCAAACAAATTTATGCAGAGGGCGTGGCTACAGGTCGACAGGAAGTGTTGCCACCCTACTTCCCCATCAACTATTGCCCACCAGAAAATCCCCCGAGGCCTGCATGGCACCTTCATAAAGTCACTGAATTTATCTGTTTTTAAAACATAATTGTATAATAAACTGAATGGGGGACAGCGCATAGCCAACATATTTGGGTCGAGTAGCACACATTGCACCTTCTGTGTTTTCGTGTTGTTTTATTTCATTGCCTTTTATTTCATTCCAAAGGTTGTCATTCCCAATAGCTGCAAGTCAATGAAAATTACAAGGTCGGCTGCTGGATCACCTGCTCTGCAGGCAGACTTTGTTGTCAAGACGAAGTCGGCTTTTCGTTCTCCAGTATGTTCTATGTGCAAGAGAGTGACAGAAAGAGAAAAATGAGACATTATTCTAGCCTCTGAGGCTTTATGATATTTCTCTTACAAAATATGCATCATTACACAAAGTAATTAACATGAAAGGAAGTCCCAGGATTCTCTGGGTCTGGAGATAGACCTTAAAAGCAGAAACCTTAGCAATGAACATGGTATTAAGATTTAAGCTACCACTGCCATGGATTAATGATCTTCTACTGCTGAAATATGTCATTGTTGATTGTTTGCCGAGTTCTCTCAGTAAATTAATCTCCTCCGTAATCTTTCACTCCTTCCTTTTAGCACTAGAAAAAGTTTTACATTTTCTAAGGCTGTGTCAGATTCTGAAAGAATGAGAAATTTGGTCAGCTGTCTTGGTAAACGGTTTCAGGAGCAGGATGAGCGATAATCAATCTCAGAAACTGTTCACTTGTAAAGTGTCACATAAAACATGCTATCGCTGAAATGGGTGGGTAGGAAACGCAGATAATCCCGAGCTGAATAAGGTTTCTAAGAAGCAATACTCTTGTAAATCAGATCTGTTGACATTTGCATTTATTGGACAGTAATCTCCCTCTTGGAAGAGCACACTGCTATGTGGTTATGTTCTGTTACTTCCAGGCATGATCTGATAGCGTGACCGTGTTAGGGAATACACTGCTCACATATGCACTTTACTGGCATAAGCACCAATTTATCACCTTAGCACCTAGCGCTGCACGTGCTGAAACGCAACCGTTGCCTTTGTTGGGGGGGGGGGGATTCATCTGTTTATTCCTGTCCCTGTGTAGCCCCCGGACGCCTGAATTCCTCAGCCAGTTCCTCTCCCTGATTGCATCAGTTCGCCTTGTCCTATTTTAGTCACATTATTTTCTCTGGGGAGAACACTTTATTCTGACAAAACTTTAGATAGCTTCTTGTGGGGGGGGTTGGGCTGTTCATCGCTCAAGACGAAGGCGTTGTTCATCACTCGAGACAAAGATCGCACTAACGTGACTCTGATGGCGAGTTGCCTGGCGTTTATGCCTGGAAACATTATGATGTGTAATTATATTGCATGAGCTGTTTATTGTGTTATAGCTGAGGTGGAATCGAATCAGAAATAATGAGGTGTGATGGAAATCCCAAGTCTGCTGAAATTATGTGCCATTTCTTATATAACATTAGCCATTGCTCTCTGTATCTGCTTAGAAATGAAATACAGTATTGACCTTAATGATATTATCTGAAATGATGTTGTTTGTTTTTTTGGCTATTTCTAAATTGACGACTGTAGGGCGCATGTTCAGTCGTCAAGTGGTTTACACGCAGTGGTCGTCTGTGTGCAGGTCAGCAGATTAACACCTTAAATTTAATTTGGCACCACAGAGTAATGGAGAGAACATTTATATTTAATGGAATTTTAGCTTCAAAATCAGTTCCAAATATTTAGCTACATGAAATATTTTATCTGGGCTTTATTAAGTGAAGTAAAATTTGTATCCACATGGACTCACACAGGCCATAGTATGAAGGCAATTTAAACTTCAGTTTACTGTTCAGTACTCATGAGGTATAGGGTTTAATTATCTTCATAATTAACTCAGTAGTAGCATTAATCGAAGAGACAGCTACATTTTACCCTTTACAGCCTTACTTCCTCATACAGTTTGATGTTTGCACAAGTAATCTGAGTAAAACAGAACTTGGAACTGAGCCTGTAATCTCTTTATAATGCATCCTTATGGCACAGTGTGAATTTTGAAATGCTCTGCATATGGCAGGCCTTGAGTGGAGATTCACATTATATTCTTCTCATTCTTGGATGACGTCACATTTGATTTGATTCGTGTTTCCTTGCTATTACACGGTGAAATTTTGGCAAAGTACATTCAGTAATGGAATTCATTCCTCATTCGAGAGCTTAATAAGCTCTTACTAATAAGTGTACACTGCTACACTGCCAAATCCAAATTATTGTCAGTTCAATACATCCACTATGGTATAAATTCAGTAAGCTTTATTTTTCTTTTTTTTCCTTTTTTTACAAGGCTACTCTGTCCATCTAGCTAAAATTAAAATCAGTATGTCTTTCCAGTTACAGAAATGAAAGTGACTTTATTATAAAATGTTCCCAGCCATTATACTTACCATTTGCCTTGTTAAAGAGAGTAAAAAAAATAAAATTAATAATTATCTTTATTCAATATTTAGTCAGTGTCTATGGGTGTTTATGGAAAGTGATGTGGGTTAGAAATGCCTTTGCTGGAATAGTACTGTTCCTGATGTCTCTATTGGGGCTCTCACTCAGATTTCTTGTTTGGGCGACTGTGACCATGATGACCAGACCTTCTGCATGGGATGGAATGTGCAATGATTAGGTGGTACCAAGGTCAGGAGGGCACCAGTAAGATAAGAAAGTGATTTCTGTGGGAGGTGTTAGACAGCTCAAAGTAGGAGGGGTTAGAAGGTGTGATGTAATAAAATGCAAAAATCTCATGTACTGTGCCTCATCATTGCTGCCTTCAAAGATATGACTCGACAATAAAATATCAAGCAGTCAAACAGTGACAGTCCTTAACCTAATAGTAATATGGACTAATATGATCTTACTATGTTGCCTAATAGTTCGGTAAATTGAAAGCATGATTAATATTGTCTGGCAGGCCCTTTAATTTATCAGTACCTTCAAGGTTGTGGATTTAAATCTGGCAGTTCCATGTGTGCGGAGTATGCAGGTTGCCCTGTGTTTCCATGGGATTCCTTAACGTACTCTGGCTCCTGAATACTGAGCTCCTCCCACTGTCTAGGTCACATAAATCGTTGACTCTAAATTACTGAAATCGACAGAGATGAGCCCCTTTGGAAATGGGTAACTATCCTTGGTTAAAGGCCAGAGAGCTGAGTCTGCTTAACAAGTGCCTGGAATGTCAGACTGACTATTTTTTTTCTCATTCTAGGTCCTGTAAGGGGGTATTTAATTTTTACTCTCAAGATCACTTCACGGCACAGAGCGAGCGGCTCAATAAATCTGAGGTTGCTACTTCACACCTCCAAGGCATTCAGCAATAGCAATAAAGCTCAATAAAAGAACGACAGTGATTCATATAGCTCTGCGAGCCCACATAAGACAGTGGTTACCCGTCCAGTGAGTAAGGAAATATAACAAGGCCTCGCCAGCAGGGATTTCCAGTTATATACGGCATCTTTTTGAGAACTCCCTCACGGCCGTGTTTACTGAATTTTCTCATCGGAATATTACAGCTGAAGCATGGTGAATCTGTGTAACCTCTGGGTGTAACCTCTTCAGCGTTTTGAGAGAGGGTGACATTTACTTTTTTCAGTCTTAATTGTACATGAAACAAATTAAGGAGTTTGTCACTCTGAGGTCTTGTGTTATGTTTTGTAGCAAAAAACCTTTTAAAATAAATAAAACTTTCATAATCCTGCTTTTATCCAAATTCAACCGCAGTGACCATAGTGCGTTTATTGGCATTTTTGAGTAATTTTAGTGAAGTTCAAATTTCAGGTTAATTATTATTTCAAGTTAATTTAATTATATTTGCATGAATGTTGACAACTTTAGTCGCATAAATGCATAAATTTAAAGCGAACTTTGCAAGCTATATTTACATGCCTTTGCTATCAATGGGTCACTTCGCAAGCTACTATTTTCTGTTCTACAAGTTTATGGGAAACATGACAAAAAGTTTCATTATCAAAATAAGGAACTCAACGAAATTTTTATGACATTAATGCCATACATTACTAGAATATTTAACTGGATGTTGTGATGGCACCACAGAGTTGATGGTCAGTTTTGGGAACATCTGTTAGGATTTATACCTTCTAGATATGGGAATCAAAGGATGAAGGCTTCTCAAAACATTAACATTTGAAATGTCACCTTGTTCTTGCCAGTAAACATTATACTTCCACTACACTACTCCTTGGACCCATCGTGGGATCTGGTGTTGCCAATCATTTGTCTGTTTCTCATGATAATAATTAGGGTCTCGGTAGCATGGTGGCTCAGAGGTTAGCACGGACTCACCACACCTCCAGGGCTGTGAGCTGTACTCCTGCTCCCAGCTCAGTGTTTATGGAATTTGCACGCAGGGCCCCTCTGGGTAATAATGCTTCCTCCTGCAGTCCAAAAACATGCACTTTTGTGCCTCTATGGTACACGTTTCCCTGCCCCCTGGATCCTGTGCCAGCCTTAGGTTCCTGCCTCTTTTTCTCCTGTGGTTCCTGTGATAGACTCCAGGCTCATTCTGCCCCTGTTCTGGTTGTTATGGAAGATGGATGGACGGATAATTAAAGCCCCACCGTCTCGCGCTGCGGGTGAGGATGACTGATGGTGGCAGTGTTATGACGAGAGAATCACTGCGGCGTAAATAACTGTATCGCCACGTCAGTCAATGTGCTCACAGCTGCCCAGCTTGCTAGCCAGCAGTGTTGGAAAGGCATGCTGGGTAACAGCCACTGTTGTAAAGGCAGAACAGTTACTGTCATCCTCCTACTGTTATTCATATGGCTGTATCTTTGGGGGGGGGGGGCAATGTAGAAATAGCACACTGACTGAAGGGATGCTCACAGGATCATAAGAAGCCCCAAAATTGCCCTGTAGCCCCTCTTAACCAAGCAGCCCATGCCATTTCTACCATGAATACATTCAGTACTTCTTTGGCAAATTGGATCCTCTGAATCTTTGGAATACCTTCCAAATTTAGAAGATTTCACTTAATTTGTGTTGTATCCCTAAAAAAACCTGTCAGTTTAATCACCCAGCTGTTTAGATGGTTTAAAAAACACATTTTGAAGTATTTTTCATCTCGTGTTCTCAAGAAATTACAATTATTCTTTCTAAACTAATTATAAGCACTTATACACATTTTTTATAGTATCATCAGCATTTTTATGAAATATTTACTCCATTTAATGCTACAAGGAAGAACAAGAGAGCTGCTAAACTTACGTTTGTTTGTACAGTGGCCAACTAGCTAAATTTCCCCATGACACTTAATAAAATGTATTAATAAAGCTATTCATACTGCAGCAGTTAATGTAAAGTAACTTCTTTCAAGGATGTGACAGCAGGTTTCCTCTCAGAAGGAGCTAGCTACCTGTGACTGTCAAAGATCCGTATGTCCTGTGACTGCCGCAGATCCGTATGTCCTGTGACTGCCGCAGATCCGTATGTCCTGTGACTGCCGCAGATCCGTATGTCCTGTGACTACCGCAGATCCGTATGCCCTGCGATTGCCACAGATCCGTATGTCTTGTGACTGCCACAGATCCGTATGTCTTGTGACTGCCGCAGATCCCTATGTCCTGTGACTGCCGCAGATCCGTATGTCCTGTAACTGACGCAGATCCCTATGTCCTGTGACTGCCGCAGATCCCTATGTCCTGTGACTGCCGCAGATCCCTATGTCCTGTGACTGCCGCAGATCCCTATGTCCTGTGACT
>JABFEB020000002.1:728587-752156 GCA_019775895.2 Stomatorhinus ivindoensis | reverse complement strand
CCACCCCCCCTAGCCGCCTCCCAGTTTATCTTTCATTTGGAATTATCCCGTTTCATGCCCGATATCTTGCAGGATTCATTTAATGAAGCGTTTACAGAACAAATTTCAACGCTGCCTACAGCTGATAAGATCATAAAAAAGAGAAACAAAATTTCCATTATATTAGCCGTTAACACATAGTATTGATTGATCTAAGGCTACCATGTCCTTTTCTAATGTGGCTTATCTTTGATGCAAGCCAAGATCCAATATGTAATGTTACAGTGTATTGGTGCCCGAGGAAGTGTCTCTTAAGTAACCGCCATAATCGAGTAGAAATAAAATCCCGAGTTTAAATAATAAATAAGTGAACCATGGATACAAAGTATGACACCACTCTGTGAACCAAGCTACCACTTTGTGTATCCCGAGAAGGACGAGACTATCATACACGCAAGGGCTACCTCGGAATTAAACGAATAAACAGCTGATGCTGTAACAACGTAAACAGCATTGTGTTTGGGGAGAGTTGTTCTTTTTTCGTTATTTTTAGAGCATTCAGACTGACTGCGTGGCTGAAGGGCAGGATGCAGGAAGCAGGGGAGGAAGAGGAGAAGACAGAACGGGAACAAAGGAGAATGGGCAGCACGGCATTGTGGAGAGGGAATGGGAGGAGAGGCCTTCCCTGCCATTAGCGGAGCGTGTACTACAAATAGAGACATTTACAGCCAAGCAATGAAGTACTAGCGATTGTTTCCTAGGGAAAACCCACCAATGTAGTTAGGAAAAGTACAAAATACAGTGCCGTCAAGGACTATCAGAAGCAGATCACTATGCGTTTATGAAGCCTGTGCAGTGACCATAGAGAGTTATGCGAGGACTTCCGGAACGCGAAATGTGACAAGCGCTTTCATGCATGGAAGACACAAAAAGAACAGAATGCGAATTATTTTTAAGTCTTCATAATAGCAGCCTTTGTTTTTGCAAACAGTCCCCTCATTATGCCCTCCACCTACTACGCCTAAATTGAAGCAGGCAATGTGCTGAGTTCATTATTATTATGAGTCATTTCTGCCCTGTGTTTCTATCCTCGGAGTATATTTTATAATTCTGGAGAATCTGTGAAACATATGCTGACATTATGATACCCACTTATATAGTAGGTGGAAGTATATATATATATATATAAGAAAGATATTTGATTTAAATCTGAAAAAGAGAACGATTTTAGATATTGAGCTGTTGAACTACAGTAGTCTACATATTCAGTGGAATAAAACATTAAAATGAAAATCAAAGGTAAATGCCTAGAAAGCATTATAAAGGAAAAAACCCAACTACTGTATGAAACGAGTATTTGTGTGAAAACATACAGTGAAAAAAAAAAAAAAAAAAAAACATTGATCTGGACCAACAGGTGCTATATTAGATAGCAATTGAATATTATGCTGTTAATATCCAGGACTGGCACACACAAACTGGAATGTGCATAGCTGTATATTCACTGTAATCTTGCAGTGCTATCATGAATACTCCGTGATCTACACCTGGCTTCCTTTCCATTTTCCCGTACCTGATTTCTCTGCTACCACCTGTCTGCATAGTCTGTGACCTTTCCCCTTACCCCTGGGTGGGAGAGATCATCGTCTCCAGATGGAACTCTTGTGGTTTTTGTAGCTGTTGCCCTCATTCCGTGCTGCCAGTGTCCTCATCCGCGAGACCTTGGCATTCTTGCACCCGATACTATCTCTGCGTCTGTAAACCATGCTCCAGATTTTGGATAAAAGGTTTCTAAGGTCAAAGAGATTCTTTTTAATGAGGTTTTCAATATGTTTGCTAAATGATATATTTGTCAACAATTTTTAAACAGCTCTATATCCTTATTATGTTAAGAAACAGTAATGCATGCTTTTCAGTACATAATCATGTCAAAATAAATATAAATATAACTATATACAATGTGTACACTCATTCATTTCTCTTCAGCTTATATTGTACAGGGCTGTGGTGGCCTTGGAGTCAATGATCAGAATTAAAGGGCACTAGGAGAGGAAGCCATGGATGGAATTATTCAAAATAATGTTCTAACGTTCTGTGGTTATATCATGTACAATAGCTATAAGATGTGCTGGAAGCTCCTCTTCACTGGTACCAGTGTTACCAGTGTTGTGCTCATCTTCCAACATACACTGCAGATTGCAAATGTGTGTCACACTTGGGAAGCGTTGACAGGTGGTGTGGCTTGGGATGGGGTGAAGCAGAGAGGAACCCGGAAGTTCGTGAGCTCTGTAGAAATGACAGGTGGCGGGTCTGGACCTGGAACGTGCTTCTGAGCTGAGCACACTTGACTAAATCTAATGACGTCGGCAGACGCGCCATCAAAGGCGAGTTGGCAGGATATTCCTTTTTCCAGAGGACCGAGTTCAAAAATCAATTTTCACCTCACCATGCAAATTCAATCCATATTCTCTAACCATTGGTCATTATTGGTGATGTGTATTTATCCAGGGCAATACCATTGTCTATAGTTTATTATTAGAAGGCTAATTTCCAGAGCTGGACTGAAAACTCTCCTGCATTCAGTATTAGTGATTTGAAGGGAAATGATTTTGATTACACCTTAATTCAGTTATCAGATGTGTGGATCTTACCTAGCAGAGCTATAGAAGCAGTTTCAGACATGCTATGTCAGCTGAAAATGTTATTTCATGAACTTATGGTACATTGACCAGTTTATTTTGAGGCCATAGATCTAACATTCTTATACTTTCTCTAAACAATACAAAAGAACATGTTATTGCTTATGTGTATTGTTACTTAGTTTCTTAGCAGGCAAAGCCAGCATGTATTGATCAAGGAAAACCAATGCGGCCCACTCCCAATCGGGAAAAGTAGGGTTGCAGATGACGTCACACAGAGCAAACGCTCCCATCCGCCATGTTGGTGCATAATTTCCTACGCAGGACTTATGTTTTTGCTCAACAATAGTGAACTTGGGAGAGAGCTGTGTAAAGAGAGACAGCATTATAGGCATCAAGAGAGGAACAGAAAAAGAAACAACTCAGAAAGTCCCTTTTGGCACATCCGGGGATAAATTAAATTGATCAGCAATTTACCTTTAAAGCACATTCACTTATGTGCACTCGTGCCAGATTTGTTGGAATAACAATGACAACTGATACAGCACTGTAACATTAACATTGCTGCACAGAACAACGTAATTGCTTAATTTTTACCATTACATTATGAAAATAAGATAAACAGTATATAGCAATTATAAATGATGAGTAATATGCATGAGATGTATACTTACTGAAATAGTTTGTTCACACTTTTCCTCTGTAGTTCATGTCCCCAGGCAAAAAATGAAGAAATTAAACCTCCAGTTATTCCCTTTCATTCACTTAAGTGTTATCCACAATTTTTGGAAAAAAAAAACTGATAATTAACTTTATTATCATAACCCATAGCAGCCAGCTTTGCAGGTGATGCTGCTGAATTGTTTTTGGCCTAAAACTGACTGAGATTTACAGTACCTGTTTTATTTCAAGGGTTTATTTAAAGTTTTTATGCATGATTTTTAGAGAGCTCTGTGGAAATGCCTCCCCCCCCCCCCCCCAGATGCTGCCTATTGGCTTACAGAGTGGTTAGAAAATCATCTAAACCATTTCTGAATTCAAGAGTGAATTCAGATCTGAGAGATACACACACACACATATATATATATTTCTCAAACCTCATGTTAATAAAATTTGTTCTTGAACTGTCAAACATTCAAAAGGCAAGAACTTCGCTGGCATATGTGTGGCAGCTCCAGTTAAGGTAGGAATACCCATACCCATGCTGTTTCTGTTACAGCACATTATGCGCAGGAATGTGGCCACACCTGAAGTAACTGCAGAAAGCAAGTGCGGAGACAGGCGACGGCATCGGCAGCAAGGCCATCAGGGCAAACTGTATCAAAAATGTCATTCGGTTCACAACAGGATCGCTGTTGCTGTATTAACACCAGCTGCACATCAACTACACAACAACTACGCACCAGCTACAAATAACTAAATACATCGCGGTGATGCAGACCACGCACAAGTATAAATGCTAGCGACAGTGTAGGCTGCTTTTGTTTGCCACTTGCATATGATACAGTGAAAGCTCTGCACAGAGCCATCAGACAACCCTAAATCAGGCTTTACAGTTAGGCTAACTGATGTCTCTCTGATGTCTTATGTTTGTGAAGGGGGGGGGGGGGGTATGTATATATTACGCTGCAGTCACCAAATATCCCCCCAATGTGATAAAAAAAAAAACGGTATACTTGCGGTATACTTTTCCAATTACCACAAGAACTAAAGGGAGCAAGGGAGAACTCACATAAGCAAGGGAACTCAATTTTATGAAAATTCATAAATGAAAAAACAAAACTTGTATTTTGTCATGGTTACTTAAAGTTAGGGGTGGGTTGGGGTTAAGGTGGTCATTGGGATTATGGTTTTGCTCATAGAAATGAATGGAGGGTCCCCACAAAGATATGAATACAAATGTGTTTGTGAGTATGTGTGGGTGTGTTTTGAGTTTGCATGTTCTCCCAATGCCACGTGAGTTTCCTTCAGGTTCTGTAGCTTTCTCCCACAATCCCCAGACTAACACTTGATTTATGGTTGCGTGTAGAATCGACCCCCCCTCCTCCCTGTGACCCCAACCCGGATAAGCGGTTAGAAGATGGATAGATCACAATAATCATAAATGCAGTGAAATGTAAAATCATTGTCTTGGATATACGTGTAGATGGGGTGACCTTAGGAATCACCCTGCATGCTCAGCTACCCCCACCCAGACCTGGGCCTTTTTGGAAAGAGATTCCTGGAAAGTCGCTGCATTACATGCAGGTTAATAGGGCTACTGAGGTGGATGCACAGCTTCATTCTGAGTTTTAACGTGGGTGTTGGAGGCCCAGTGGTTAGGGAAGCACACTTGTAATCGAATGACTGCTGGTTTGAATCCCAAACCAGCAAAGTACCTTGAGTAAGGTGCCGTACCCCCTGGGCGCTAAGTACCAGTGTCCCACTGTAATGTCACGGTGTCACATATGGGTTAAATGCAGAGGACATGTTTTGTTTCCGTGCGCCAACAATGACGATTAATCATTTTCAATACATGCGGTCACAAAGGGCTGAGAGTTTTGAGCAGGGTTGGTGAAATTAACAATAACAAAAAAACTATGTGTTTGTAATTAACGGTTAGACCCCCCCACTGCAGACAAATCAGACCTTTCAGAACAAGACATTTTGGCATTGTTAATTCAGACTTGCTTGATATTCCAGAGCTGGATTTTCTTGCTGTACAATATCTATGTGGGGCTATTTTGACTACTGAAGGTTCAAATTAATTGGATTTGTGGTGTATGGGTTTTGTATTGTCAGTGGGATGATTTCATGAAACATCGTGAAAAGTTCTTATGAATTACTTTCAAAACAATTTCTTAAGCTCCGCATTAAGGTTGTTTAAATTGGATATATTTTTGTGCATGAATTGAGGCGTTTCTCATATTCCAGGTAATGAGATTTTGCATCACTTCAGGTGACCTTTACTGAACTCATGCAGCTATAACTTTCTCATGATAAATCACAAAGCACTCCACTGTGTTAGTGGAATTGTGGAATAAGGAGCCCTCTGTTAACTCCTGGTCATTAAGTACTGCGGAAATCCATAAAAGGGAGCAGCACCAAACCATTTTGAAAACAAAACAAATGACTTGATATTATTTTTTACCAACACCCAACGCTTTCGAGCCAGCTCATTAATCCGTCCATACTCAGTTCATTCATATAGAAGTAGTGTTGCTTAAAGAATTTAAGAGTACCCTATTGGAAAATGTGGAAGGAAATTAATCTGTTTTGCTGTAGTTGTAACTGCAATTTAATTGTCCAATAATTTACAGTGTACGGGGTTGGGAGGGGTGTTGGCATGTTTTGATGCAACTGCAACTGCGATTTTAACAATATGCATGTAATATATTTGAATTTTGCCAAATCTTCCCGGAAGTTCCACACATTTCATGGGTTCTTCTTTCGGCGATGCATCATTACGTTTTCTGGCACTCGGTGGCCAAGTTAAAAAAGAACGTTAGCAAATGTCAAAGCGGATGCATTAAACCCACTCGTGGCTAAACGTGCATCTCTCGCTCGCACGCTCCCCTCGCCGCATCTGTGATAGGAGAACTCGCTGCGCAGGGATTCACACTTTTATTTGCAGCAGGAGTAATAACGTCACGGGAGAAAATAAATAAATAAATACATCTATATACGAGAGAGGAATACATCGTTTCGATTCAAATCCAGAGTCCATGTATGCCCACAGCTGCAGAACTGTACAGCTCTACCCAGCTGTGGAGGACATGGATATTAATGCGATTAATCATGGAGTGTCACTTAAATGCCACGAGGTAAGGATTCGAATCGATTGTTGCGTATTAGTGTCAATAGAAGATCAAAAGATGGAGGAAGGACTCGTGTTACATTTTGGTCTCTTTTGGCAGACGCGATGCTTTTTCTTCCGCTATTCCATATCGGCGCCTTGCGTTAGGATTTATTACTTTTTTTAGCGTTAGATCAGAAGTAATTGATTTATACGTATGGGAATTTATTTTGACCACTAAATATTAGCCTTTGCAAACACAGATCCCCCCCCCCTTTTCTTTTTTGATTGATGGCTGATCCCCTAGCTCCCTAGTTGCCGGTCGCTTATTAGCATGCGAGGACGGCCGCCTGGGCTGCTGTTCGCCGCTTCGTAAGAGGGAGATGCAGCGACGGCTGCTTCGTGCATTACCGGCGGAGTAGTGCATGTCAAGCACCGCTCGGTGTATTTACAGTACCCGGTCCTCCTTTGGTCGGCAGACGGCAGGTTTGACTCGGAGAGAAATTAACGGTACTGAAACTGATGATGATGATGATGATGAAGACAATGATGGTGAGGATGATGATGCTTCTGGTTTGGCGATCTTTAAACATGAGCGGCAATAAGAAAGAGTAAGAAGATGAAAATGAAAGGGCTGTTGGTGTCATGATTTTTTTTCCTTTCTTTTTATTATCAAAATGGTGGATGTATGGACAGTCACACAGAGCCCAGGTTGGCAATTGAAAACAACCTACCAGCCCCAACATCCTGAATATTACAGCCTCCTGCATTGCACCATGACCTTGGAAACGCAAACGGTGGTTGTGTTTACCGTGATCGCGGTTTTGGTGCTTGTCAACGTTATTTTAATGTTCCTCTTGGGTTCTCGTTAATGGATTTTTTTCTGGGCCGCCACTGTTTGGCTTCCTGCATTGAGATACATACAGCAATTATACAGTGGGAGCAAAGGAGCGAGTACGCATATATACAGAGCGGGGGACACCCAGCGCTCCAACATGGCCACGCAGTCATATGAATGACGTTGGTATATTATTATCTCTCCTTCAATTATCTGTCGTGTGTTGTCTTATAATTTTTCTGTAAACGTAGGTGGCAGTGGTTGTGTTTATTGTGCATACGTTACAGATACCGGCTGTTTTAGATGTCCAAAAATGCCACCCCCCCCCCCTTGTTGCTTCTTCTTCCCTTGCTGATTGTTTGCACCCATGATAGAAAATGTCATTTCTGCAGTCAACACAGTTTTATGCAGCACGCACGTATATATATATATATATATATATATATATATATATATATACAATTTTAGGCATGCTTACCATTTGTCATTATTTCACATAGCCTTTTCCCTGAAGCAGACCTGTCGTTGAATATCAGTAAAATGTACTTATGAACTGACAACCGCGCAGTGTTTAATTGGCGATTTGTCGCGAGGCCCACATACCCGTGATCATGTTCCATAAGATAAAAAAAAACTACTACACGCAGCTACAATATAGGCTAGTAGCAATAGTAATTTCTATACATTTTATTATAAACATATATGCAAACTACCTATGTCTCACTCGTCTCGACATGTCTGGGTCGATGGTTACTTATGTAATTTGTTTGTGATTTATTTTATTTTTCCGGTACATTTTTGTCCAATGTGAAGATTTTCTTCTTTAACATTAATTAAACGCGCCATTCTTTTCTAATATTACTAAATTAAGATACATGAAATGCATGGCTAAGCAAACTAACGCTAAATAGGCCTGTCGGTGGTCGTGTGGCGTTAACGCAGAATGAACTATAAAGTGACACTATGTGCATACGGTGTGGGGCAGTTCGCTAAATAGGCCTAAAACAGCGAGATACAGAGGCAGGCTGTCAGAGTAAAACGCAAAGTATGCCTGTTTAACGCAGGTGCTGGAGGCATCACATGCATTTGCATTAACGGCTAAATATAACTGTTTTCTGGAACGCTGTAAAGGTACAGTCAGTTTTAGCAACATGTATGTGAGGAACAGTGATATGTTTGTGTTTGTGACTGGGGTGGGCAGACTGACTGTGTGATTCTTCCCTCCCCCCATGGGAATCTCTTCTCTGCATCTCATCTGAAGTGTGTTTCTTAAACATTGCTCTAACTGTCAGTCAGTTTTACATTTTCATCAGATATGACGAGGCACACTAATGTGTAATATTTTTGAGCTTGAACCCCAGAAACTTTGATTTGCCGTTAGTTATAAGATAAACGTATTACGTAATTTTTGTGAGACACAGGGAAAAGCTTTGGCAATCTGCACTGCTAACCAAAATCTTAATCTTAAAATATGAAATACACTTATGTTTGAATAATAACTACCAGAAATAACTGTATTTTTTCATTCCCGAGGTATAATAAGTCTAAGGTCTGCTTAAAATTTCTTTCATTGACAGATGTAACGTTTTTTCCTATAATCCCTTCATTGTATTTATCAGTAGTGTCATAGTTTTTAATTTAAATTCCACTCACCTGGAAATGACGAATCCTAAACAAAGTATGCTGATAACCATAATGCCATGATGTATTTTTAATCATACTCGATAGAGTATTGTGTTTATTATATAAATCACTTCATTTCAGGTGTCACTACATGTTTTGCCATGTCCAAGCCCTTTCTCACAATCATAAGGGGAACAGATAGTGACAGAGATTGTAAATTGGCCCATATAATTCAAATATAACTCATACATACATAAACTGGCTATACTTTACTTGACAGGGCACAAATACTTAGTGGCAAGTCATTTACTCCTGAAGTACAAATTATGAACAAGGGATGAACAAATATAGATGCGTCACAATTCATTAACGATGAACAAACATGTGATCAGTATTTCACTTGTGTTATTCATTATTTGTTTCTTCAGTAGTTCCTTCAGTGTTTCACAAAGGTTTACAGAATTAACAGAGATAATAACAAATATAGCAAGTGCTTGAGATTAATCATGCGTCACGATTCATTAATGCTGAATTAACATGAGATCAGTGTTTAACTAAGCTAAGTCTGTGGTTAATTGAAAAATAAAGAATAGTCTATAATACTAAAGTGTTACCCAAACATTTGATTGTATTCAGAAAATTGCTATTAAATAGTGTAGATCAAACAAAACAAAAATCGTTAATGAAATCACCTTTAGGAAATAAGTTTATTTTGCTGCAATTTAATTGTGCTGTGCATCTGACTCAATGACATCTTAGTTATGCCAGTTTTGTGGTAGACGTAAAGGTAGACATAAGTATTTGGTCCATTTTGAGGTTATTACTGAGTACGTTCATCCAAGTTCACAGATAGAAAAACTGGCGTAACATTTTGATTTCATTGACTTGTTTGATCCCTGTGAAGTATAGATACTTTTAAACTAAGAACATCACTCTTCCTCTGAATGGTCTTCAAATGTCAGGATTGTAACCAAGTTGAACCAAATGTAACTAACTGTTTATAGTGCACTTTTATTAAACTAAGCTGGTTTTATAAAAGGAAAATCAACTGAGTCCCCTCGTGGAGTTTTACATCCTGTGACGGTGCAACACAACACATGCAGTATATCAGTGCTGGTGGGTTGAAACAGCCTTGCAGAACCTACTAGCTAGAGGCTCTTATCTCAGTCCTATTATTTGTGCATCTATTTCAGAAGTTACAAAATGAGGAACTCTAAGAAAGAAGAAAAAAGCATCAAGCATAATGCTACAATAATCTACCTTTGTTTCCCAACCCATTCCTAGGGGACTTCCAAACAGTATACGTTTTTGCTGCCTCCCAGATGCCTGCCATACAGTCCACATTTTTGCCCCCTTCTATTCGAGCTGGGATTCAGCAAAAATGTTTACTGTCTGGGGGTCCCCAAGGGCTGGGTTGGGACAAACTGATCTACCTTACTTGCTTTTCAGGATACATCCAACATCGTTACTTTTAATGTTACATTACATAACACAAATCTTATATTCTCATACAGTACTGTACATGTTATCATGTATTGTATATAGGGACTGAGAAATAAATAAATGTAACATTAAGATCTAACGAAAAGTCTGTTATTCTTATATTAGACTTTTGAATAGGTTTTACAGTCCAACTGCATTTGAAAAAAGAACGTACATGTGGGTCAATGACGTGCCGCCTAGATTCCTGTTGCCGGAAGCATTTAATTTTATATTTTGCACAAAAACGGCTAAATAAAGGCATTCATCTCAAATCACTTTTCTTGACCACTATTCCTAATTTTATGAATAATATAAAATTCTGTGATTTTTATAGTATTGGCAAAATGTAGTGGCAAATGTCATTCAGTAAAACAGTTCTCATTTAAAGTCAATGAAAACGTTAAGTCAATCTTATAGTTAGATGAGAACTGGAGATGAGCTGCTGTCTCTCTTAGTGTGTGGTTGCATGTGGGTGCATGTCCTGTAATGGACTAGCGTCCCGTATGGTTTCTCCTCTGGCTTGTCCTCAGTGCTTCCAGGGAGAGGCTCAAGGCTGTCTATGACCCAGCACTAGCTAAATAGTACATTTTGTGCTGCTTTTTATTGTTTATATATAATTCTCAAAAGTCCCCTGCTTTAATAATTTCCACATAGGAAAAATTGCAGCTTTTGTTACAGATGCAGCAGCAGTTTGAGAACTGGCTCTTAGCCTTGTTGGAACTCTGTTAACTGCCCCGTGCTGCTTCTGAAAGACACGTATCCGGGGGGTTCTGAGTGCTAGATCCCTCTTAGAGCTGACGCATGCTTATGATTGGTTTTCAGCCTGATATGACTCATCATTGTAGCTGCATTTCTAATTGCGATTTATTTACTTTGAATTTATAGACCATTTCCATGCACCATCTCTGTTCATTTGTATATGTACATCTTCACAAAAGTTGTGGCGCTTAAGTGAAATTCATTTTGCTATCCACTAGAGCTTGACTGGGACTGAAAATCTTGGCTTTTACCACCTTGGCATTTGCTACAGAGCTCTAAGTCTACTAAGAATCTGTTAAAAAATGAGGGCTATGCATTTTGCATCCTCAAAACAATACATAGTGAAAAACAAATGTTCTGTCAACAACTTAGTAAACTGCTGTAGTAAAGCTTTGTCTTTTGAATTTTCCAGTTTATTGTGGCCTGTGATATTCGTAAAATTAATCTTATCAAACTCAAACTCTGATTGAACTTGTCCCACAAACAAATCTTTAGCATTTATCATTTATTAGTATGAGTCATCTAAAAGGTAAATAGGTGAACTAATATTTAAGATAAGCCTTAATCTTGCTTTAGCGTTGTGTCATATAATAAATTGTAACTTGCTGCTCTGCTGTTATAAAGCAGCAAATGGGAACCAGTTAATAGGATAGTGGATTGAATGTAGTAAATAGTAGGACGGATTGTGGATTGAATGTTCAAAGTTTATACAAGCTAGTTTCAATTTGCCAGGATTCTGATTTTCAGTCACAAAAATGAAACACTTTAACACTGGCCTACATTAAAGCCTTTTTAAAAGGGAATTTCTTTACCCTATACCAGGTTAGTAGTCAATCATACAGGTATATGGTATATTGGCTAAACAGATATGGTGAACCGGAATGCAGAAATGAAGTAACCCACTCATATTAAAGAAAACTGAATCTCTATATAAACTGAATCCCATTCATGCTAGTTTCAATGTAAAAACAGAAATATGTCTTTGGACGAATGCTATTGGATGTGGTTAGTGCTGGACATTTGAGATGAGTCCCAAGCCATCTGTCCACATGTCTGTGTAGATTAAAAACACCAGTAATCTGACCTAATGATCTCTCCTACTGTCTACATAACTAGCTTAAGACTGATTAACATCAATCCTTGGAAAAAACAATCAACTTAGTTTTGAGTTCTGGGGCTGTGTGTTGCCGTGGGAACAAACAGCCAAGCAACAGAGGGATTGTCTGTAGATACTTATGGCTTATTAGCTGCTGGTCTTCATTTTGCATCTCAATTATTGAAAATCCTCTCAGGACTGTTTTAATGTATCTGTCTGAAGTAATACAAGGCAGTACACTGTGCTGGTTTCAAGCAATAGGTATGTTACACGGAGTAGTATTCTTATGCTTGAGTGAATTATTGGAATATCTGGAACAAACGGGGTATTATTGATATGTCGTACCGATTTAAGGAGTGCAGACAGATACACAATAATCTCCCTCAAAAACAGTTGTTTCATGCATCAGTGTGTTCCTTGGGTTCGGGCACACAGAACCACTCATAAAAGAATAATATTTTGAGTGAAATCGAATCTACAAATATGCCAAGATAAGTCACCTTGCAATGGCATGATTGTAAATCTACTTTTTCACCAAGAGAACCAAATAAAGAATTGTAATTGTAAACTTGCTGGTACAATATAATAATAATAATTATATATATATATATATATATATATATATATTTAAAATTAAGGCTCTATTATATGTATTTATGTACACGTCCTAAGATTGACTCTTAATGCACAGTAACCATGTACTAGATAAGAGGATAAATGGTTATTGAAGATGGATGACATATCAATTCATTTTTGCATGTCTTGTCATCTTCAAAATAAGCTATAAACCTTATTTATGTAAAACTGTATTGTAGTGATGCGTTGCATAACAAAAATGAGGAATCTATTTCTGCTTCATTCTAATTTGCGCAAAATCAGTACCTGCCAATCAATCAACGCTGGTCGAAATATTTGTTCTGGTGTATGTCAGTGTATTTATATTAACTTATTTATCTGACACTTTTATCTAAAGCAACTTAAAGCAGAGGGAAAGGTTGCAGTTTGCTTACACTCCCTGGGATGTTAACCCATGACCTATTTGTTGTTAGTCCAGCGTTCATCACGTCGAGCTGCAGGAGCTCAAGAACTGCGTGTGCTTTGTATGTATGACTGTGTGTGTGTGTGTGTGTGTGTGTGTATATATATAGACAAAACCCTAATCCCAACCATGACAACCATAACCTGCTGTTTTTATGTTTGTTGATTGTTTTGATTGAGGTATGAGAAATGAATTCACTCAGCCTGTCTGAAGGCTGATTTGGACTGATAATGTTTATGATGTGATTATTGATCCCGGGGTAATGAAAAATATGCTGTATTACAGTGTCATCTGTTACATCTTCATGAAATTGTGCGTCTGATCATGATAGATCATACTTTATTTTATGGAAACAAAAATTAAACAGGAAACATTTAATCATACATGAGAAGGGGGTTACAGAGAATGAAAAATAGACTTTGAATTTATTGCAGGCGAATCAGAGTAGGAAAGGAGCACGTCGGTTTATTTTATTGAGGGTGAGCGTCCAAGAAAAAAACAACTGGCTAGCAAAATGGTTAGTTTTGGTCAGGGCGAAGGCCCCTTATTGCATTCACACCGATCTGTTTGCCTTCATATTTTTAGACACTGTGCTGAAGACACAAAAACCCTTTTTTTTGGTGAAAAGAAAATATCACAAAGCAGACCCAGGACGGCAAGGTGCCATCGGCAATCATATTTTCATGTTTCTTTGCTGCAGTTTGATGTTCAAAAGAAGAGGACTGCTTGCACTGACTTCACAGTGTGGTATGCTATAGGGTACAAAATCCTTGGGATACCATTCATTCTATAACTAGTTTTTAAATCCAGATTTGGGTAGTTTTTCTTTTCCCTTTGTACTAGGGCTGGGCAATTAATTGAATTTTAATTACAATAAAGATTTTGGCTTCCAACGGTTATCAAAACAAAACAACTGAGATGAACGATTATTGTGTCACATTTCGTTTTGCAGTGATGCTTCTGTTTTGTCTTGAATTATAGATACAGCGTACTCCTTTCCAGAACCACTACTCTTTGTTTCTCAGTTGAATTAAAGTTCAAGGAAAACCACAGTTAAAAAGAAAAGATTTTCCTCTTAAGTTCAATAAATTCATATTATTTCCAAAGTCAATGAGTAGTTATGTTTAATAATTGTGATCTTAGTATTGACCAAAATAATCATGATTATGATTTTTGTCATAGTCAAGGAGCCCTACTTTATACAGTTGAGTCATCTGGTCAGAGTGGTGCTCTGGTACTGAGATGCTGGTGGTCTGGATAGAAAAAAGGAAAAAACACAGATTGGTCCTATTCAGAGAATCTTTTCTGTCTTCTATTTTCTGAAATTTGGGTCAGTGATGCATAATTATTCTGAAATAGAAACATATTCATTTTGTGAATGCATATGTACTGCATCTCTAATAAGTTCCTTGTGACTGTAGGGGGCTTAAATTAATTATTGCAGCTATTTTGTGATTATCCAAATGTTAGTCTGTCATAAGCTGGAAAGTTTACCTGTGAATTGTTACTGATGGCCGGCTGTTTTATGGTCGCTTTTCGTTAATGACAAGGGGGGTACTAATAAAATGAATATTTCACAAAAACGCATTGACGTGAAAGTGGTGACCAGGAAGACACTTCATGTTAGGAATTTTTGCAGATTTGTGGGAACAAAATGTTGTTTACATATCTGCATAACTTCAGGCACGGTACAACAGACGTCTAAATTGACCACTGTTCATCTTTAAATGCACAAATTTAACTTTCTAAAATTGATTTAAAAATCCACTATTCTGCAATAATCAGCTTTCTTCATTTAAGAAAAAAAACATTAAAAAAAATATATTATGTTAGCAAGAATCATTTCTGCCTAAATTGCAATTCAATTATATAACTGTTTTTCTCCGTGTCCACCGTGTAATTTTGTATGGTGTTGTGAAGTGTAACTTGGTATCTACTACTACTGATTTGCTCCCCAAAGTAGTAATACAGTCCAACAGAGACTTGTACTACAGAGGTCTATCTATCTATCTATCTATCTATCTATCTATCTATCTATCTATCTATCTATCTATCTATCTATCATCTATCTATCTATCTATCTATCTATCTATTTTATTACATTGGACCTAATATACAGGAGATGCTCAAGTCAACAGCCTTTTTGAAGCTGTTTATAATTAGGTATGTCTCAAAAGTAGATGATATTCCTGGTTTTCATTCGTATACGTAAGAACATTGACCCACTGGTTTTTCTGTCTAGAGCCTCTTGCAAGAGTTTGTGTGGGAGAAGCACAGCAGCTCGCAGTAGATGCCAGGGGAGGTTCGCTTAACTCACAGTCTATTTTTTTCTTCCCTTTATCCAGTTGATAAGTGGAGGTTCAATCGTCAGTGCCGAGGCAGTATGGGATCACGTCACCATGGCCGATCGGGAGTTGGCATTTAAGGCAGGGGACGTCATTAAAGTCCTTGATGCCTCCAACAAAGACTGGTGGTGGGGACAAATCGACGACGAAGAAGGCTGGTTTCCTGCCAGCTTCGTGAGGGTGAGCGCCATTTTTAAACGATTTACACGTCGGTAGTTTCATAACGATTCCTCACAAAAGAATGCAATCATTTTCATTGCCGTGGCTCATGTTCATTCAGTTCTCGTCTTTATTGGGTCCTGTAACGAGTCCCTCCCACTGTGTGCGGCAAAAGGCGTTTTTAAATGCAAAATCAAGGAAGGGAAGAAGAAACACCTTTTGAAGGCATATGACTAAAAAAAAATCCTCAAGTGACATGAAATGGCTAAGGGTCTGGCAGCTTACTTAAAACAGCATGCCTGTTTCGGCACTGCCTACCTACATGAGACGAACCATGAAATGCCAGGCTTCTTTTCGTGATTTCTGACACTTTTATCGCAGATAACTTTGCTTTTTAATAAAAAAAATGTCTAGGCTTGTAATTTATTTTTGAATTATGTAAATACAGCATTAACAATTTTCTATTTTTTATACAAACCAACTACAGCTGGAAGTTTCCTGAGAAACCAGTTTAAATACTGTCCTCAGGCAGTGAAATGGACATTATCTTTAGCTACATGTTCAGGCCAAAATAATGTAGCCAGAATTACCCGTCTTGAAAGTTCTCATTTGGATGGGATGATGGTTTATAGTTTTTTTTCCTTTTCCCATTTTCCATTTCCATTTTCATAGGAATTATATTCCATGGCGGATACTGCACCAGAATCAGTGTATTTTTGTTGTTCTTTTCAAAGGTTGAACCTCACCCTCCACAACCTCAAACAAAACCAGTTTTCTATATCAACTCTATAGCAACTCCAAGGTTCCAAAACACAACTTCCAAGGTGCGTTCTTTAGCTCATAAACCATTGAGTCCCTCCCAGTCTGAGTAGCTGTTTCACTGGTATCAGATTTTTCCATAACTTTGCCATAACCACAACTCATATGTCATTCTGCAGCTCAAGCAAGATCATACGGCCTTCCGTTTTATCGGCCAGATATCCAAATGTTAACATTGTAGCAAATTTATAACAGTCGTCACACGCGTTTGGAGGAAGACAGTGAAATGCGGATGTCACACTTGCAGGGGAGGGGACGAGTGAATGGGGAAGTAGGACAGACGCTGCAAGACAAGACAGAATAATACAGGAAAAAGTAAATATAACAAATAAGTAATAAAAAGGAATGCAATGTGGGGATGGGGGCGCACAGATTGACATTGATAGCGTATATAATTTTGATAAAATGTGCAAGTGGTATATTAACAGTAGTGTGCAATACAATGCAGTGGGAACAGATACAAATCACTGGTTTAGCTACCTGATGGGTAAAGAAATTGTCTCTGAAATGGGGGGTGATTTTTAACCCATTCTGAATTTGCATGCCAGATTTGAATTAAGGATTAACGCTATATAGTTCCGAGATGGCCACCAACATTGCTGTTTGGTCTGTGGATTTACAAGACAGGAAGCTTGCAGCCTGCTTTAACTGAACTCAGTGATTAATTATGGATTTTCAGTAGACACGCTTGAGATCTTTTGAATGTATTTGTATTCATATAGCTTTTTCGTACTGTTTGTTGACATATATGATAAGTGCTGGAGAGTAGTGTCCTTTGGTAAGTCGCAAATCTAGTCGTGAAGTTGTCTTTAATATTTCACATCTAGTTTTTTCGGGAGAACATCTTTTTAGCCTTGTGATTTAAAGGGTTTGTCTTTAATATGATTTTTTAATTATTCTAATATCTTATTTCACAAAAGCACTGTTTTATATTCATTGATTAATAATTTACTGAGAAATAACCTTCTAAGTAGCCGGTTGTTTTTATGATTTTCTAGACATATGAAAAAACTGATTTGTGTCTTGATATGACCATATCTCAGTTGCCTTAACAAATATATGTAGGTTCACATTCATAAGGAAGAGAATTTATTTATCTGTGCGAATACTAGGGCAGTTGTTATTTTCAGATGAGAAGGTAACTTTTGTTCTTCCGAGTTGTCTAAGGAATAACACCTGACTGTGTGATATTTTCAGTTAAGAGCAGAAAAGCAGCATTAGACAGCATTTCTAATTCTGGATTCCCTTTGTGTTTCTGCAGCTGTAATGTTTCAATCTGTTGTCATCTGTCAAGCAGTGATGAAGTCCACTCAGTCCTGTCTTTCAGGGCTTCACCTAAATTCTTAAAAATTTAGAGGAAAACTAGATTTAACGTAGAATTCGTAAACATTTATTTGGTCCTTGTCAACATGATTATTTTTATCTCTGGGTTTGATTTTCACATTACATCAGTGTCAATGTCAGTGTTATTTGCTATATTTGTTTGTAGTCAGTGAATGGTTTTGTTTAATCTTTCGTGAACTATCACACTTTTCCTAATGTTATGTAAATTAGAAAATATATCTTATTTGATATTTTTTTCCTATAAAGATTTTATACCAAAAAATGTGCATCTTGTGCAAAGGCTTTACACCAATCAGGGCCCGGTTTCTCGAAACCTTCTTAATACCACGTCGCTCATAAGCGCTACGTTAAACGATAGAACTTAAAAACGACCTAGCGTCAAGAAGGCTTTGAGAAACTCACCCCTGCTCAGTTTCCCAAATTTTCTTGGTATGACTATTATGTCCAAAATCACAAAATATTAGAAAACAAACAAACAAATACATGCTGAATAATGCATGCTAATCTGTATCATTATAAATAAATAAATAAATAAATCCTGACAGCTAAAACTTGGCAAACAACTAACCCTGGCAGGGATATGCTGTCCTATAACATCTTTAATTTATTTATGAGGCATAAATGGCAAGCATGCAATCTATATATTTTTTATTTAAATGCCTCTTACAAGCTGGGGTTTATTTTTATGTAGTCTGTACTCTATAAGCTTATACTTGCATTTACGGTCTGACATTGGCTGTGGTAATAATTATGTACGACTTTGTTTCATGGTGGAGTCAAGCAGAGGTGTTGACAGCAACCTGTGTGTCTTTATGACCCCCTTGTGCGTGTGCCTCTTGATGTTGCCAGCTATGGGTGAACCAGGACGACGGCAGCGCGGAGCCAGCGGAGGGCGCCAGCGAGGTACAGAATGGCCACCTGGACCCGAGCAGCGACTGCTTGTGTTTGGGCCGACCACTTCAAAACCGGGACCAGATGAGGGCGAACGTCATCAACGAAATAATGAGCACAGAAAGACACTATATAAAGCACCTTAAGGACATCTGTGAGGTGAGTTCGCTTCATTTCATACTATTTTATCACTCGTTTGTCATCACTCTGCGGAGTGATGTTCAATCAGAATCAGTTGGATACATCACAATGCAATTTATCTGGATCCTTCAATAGCTGGGTACTAGTAATGCAAATAGAAGCAAATATATCCTTTCAGCTGAGAAGCTTGGTTTTATAAATGGGCTGGGAGTGGTCCACATTTATATTAAAAATAACTGATAATGACAAAACTCAGTGGAAGGATATGACAAGTGGCCTGTCAGAATCTGGCCCTGTGCTGATTGCCAGTTCCAGAGGTGAACCGAAAGCTTGTGAAAGGTCCAAATGGAATAAGATAAGAAAAGATCACGTTTATTGATCACAGGGGGCAATTTTTGTGCATACAGAAGCAAAGAATGTAAAATGCTGACAAACATATTGTGCAAAACAGTGAAACAAAACAATGCACACATGCAAACAAAGTTCAATAAAAAAAAAAACTGAACACACTAACTGAACATTCAAAATGAATGGTGAGATATAATTACAAAAAATGTGTGTGTGTTTGTATTATGTTTCTATTACATTGTAGGGAGTGAATGTTCCACAAAATTTTATAAAAACCTTACCATTTATCAAGTTCGCACAAAGATCCCTGAATGCAATAAAAAAAACTACAAATGCCAAAAGTGTCGTATTTTGTTAGGTTACTTATGGTCAAGGTTAGGGATGGGTATGGGTTAAGGTTGTTATGTTGGGATTAGTGTTCTCCGCATAGAAATGAATACAGAGTTCCTACAAAGATACAACGACAAACCTGTGTGTGTGTGTGTGTGTGTGTGTGTGTGTTTGTGTGTAAATACACAGTAAAACACTCTGTACGTTCTGTAAGACATTGCAAGGAAAAAGTTCCTTGAGGACATAGCTGTAAAAAGGAAGTATATTAGAGTTTTCCCTACTTTTCTTGCATTTCTATCTGAATAAATCCACCCACCATATGCTAGCAAGGTTGGTGAGATCAGCACAAATTTTATTGCCCCCGCATAAGACAATTTTAGCAAGCCCAAAGTTCTTCTCTACATGGTTTGCATGTGATATCTGTTTTCCCTTCCTCACATTTGTTTTAAATAGGGTACAGTAAACACAGAATGGTATTTTCTGAGGCTGCAGTTTCCACATTGTGATCTGCAGTGAGTCATTAGCCATTGCTGCTTCGGAAAAGGAAATATCACTGAAATGTGTTTTCTGCTGTGACTGCTGCCTTTTCATAGCAGCCGAGGCAATACGGCAGAAAGGACGCGTGACTAATGGTGGCTGTTTTAAAGCAGATGTTGTTTTCTGGGGTATTTCAAGTGGAATTTTTTTTTTACTCAACGCTGAATAGATTTGCAGGACCCATTTGTTCAACCAAAGAGATATTTCAGGGTAAAATGATCAGATTTGCTATAATCTTTGCAATTTTTGTGATTATACAATGATCAAGTTCATATGAATATTCAAGGAGAATTATTGTTAGCAGAAGGGACTGTTCCTGCAGATATTTGAGATGCTAATTGTGGCAGGTAAGGTGGGTAATCTCTCTCTGTTCCTAGCTGATTGTTGATGTCGTCGCCCCCACCTAATTGCCTCAGTCATCTGGGATTGTGTTATATTTTGTTTTCAGTTATTTTTAATACGCTGCTGCTTCATGTTTAACTGCGCTGCTAGCTGTGAGAGGAGAAAACTTTTACTTTGCGCCTTGATAGCATCTCGCCTGAGTTAGAAATTTGCATAAACGTGCAGTCTGTCCTTTCACGGGGTCAGGTATATATACTAGAAAATTCCCTGAAAGATGATGCCGCACTCCTAAGGAAAAAAAAAACATTCAAAAATCATTATTGAGGGTGAAGAACATGCCATCGTTATAGCTCGCTTTTCCACTTCGAGCTGAATTCCAAAAGAAAGCCATTATTTAGAACTGTTATGTACTCATACAGTCTTACATTAAAATATGTATTCATTTATTTAATATAGCTATTTGCAATCTTGCAATAAGTAGTTAATAAGAATTTATATTAAATAGGTTTTTTTAGCATTTAAACACAACATGAACCGGATAAAACAAGAAGAGCATATACTGTACTAAACACATCTTAGCAGATATATGTCCTGCCCTGATCGTCTGTGCCTTCCGTGTGCTACGCCCCCTCGTTAACCCCGTGTGGAATCCCCGTGTGATCAGCTGTCTCTGGTTGTTGTCGTTAATCCTCTGTATTTCGTCCGCGTTTCAGTTTGTTTTCCCAGTCCGGTCATTGTATTGTCCATCTGCGTATTGCCTGCCTTACCTGTAATTAAACCCCGTATTCCCCGATATCCTGACGTCTGTGCCTTTGTCTCCGTTCCATCCCCGCTCGGCATAACAATATTATTATAGTTAAACGTATAAATGGTTTATTATTAATATTAAAACAATGAATAAGAAATGTTTATTTTTAAATGTATTTTATTATGTAATAACAATTACTGTTACTATCATTGTCTAAATGCATTTTTACTGTCTAAATATATGTATTCAGTTACTGTAAACATGCACAGTCACAGCGAATGCGAGGCTGAGACTGAAGCTTTACCCTTTGTTTCTGCTGAGAGACGTGCCGTGTGACTCATTTCCCAGCACGTACAAGTTATCTTAGGTCGGCGTTCACGGTTTGAATTCTGAGATTCAGATTGAACTCTAGGTATTTTTTTCTAACTGGTTGGTAAGAAATTCGAATTCTAATGAGTTTGAGAACTGTGGTACCACTGTATATGAATATGCCATGCTTTACCTTGGATACAGATATCAGAGAATCTTTAATTCAAGAGAGCAGCATTGTCCATAATCATGGTTTGTGCCTGTCACCTATCTGAAGATGTTCATTTCTGATCTTAATAGAAACTGAAACATGCAAAAGGCGGGACAGTGACAGGAAAAGCATGTTCCTATGTGAATTGGTATCGGTTGGTCATGCAGTGTGTGTGGATGCATGTACAGTGATTGGGCTGGTGTCTCCTGCCTTGTGCCTTGGGCTCCAGGTTATTATTATTATTATTATTATTATTATTAATAATAATAATAATAATAATAGATAGATAGATAGATAGATAGTTTGATTGATCCAAAATTCTCTTACACCTCCCCCAACTTGCTTTCAGTAGCTGAGAACTATCTGTCCACAAGGGGCAGCCACCCATAGCAGCACCCAGGGAGCCTTATTTGAGGCTCAGACTTGCTGGGATCAGGCTCAGACCAGTAACCTTCCAATCACAGGCACGGAGGCTTAGCCTCCTGGGCCACATGCTGAGACCCAATGAACCAAAAAAGAAGAAGGATGCTTTTCTGAAGCTAACGTTAATTCCAAGCGTTTGCACTACATAACTTACCTTTCTTTGTATATTTGGTAGCTGATACCTCTCATACTGGATATACTGGTAGCTCTCATACCGGTATTCCAAAGTCCATTTGTATTTGTTACCCGTCACATTGAAATTGCCACCACCTGATCCGTGGTCTTCCCACCGACAGTGAAAGGAATTTCTTTTTTTGTTGACTAAACCAGGGAAAGTGCTATATTTCAAGGCTGTCAAATCCCTTAAGGGCAGCAGATCCTGGCGGGGCCAGAATATCAAGCTCCAATCTGAGGGGAGATCTGGGTCCTCTGTTCAGTTGTCAGCCGACATTGGCCTATCTGACATTGGCCTGTCTGCTGGAAAATAATTGGGTGAGTCCTTCTAGTTGGAGATTCCTCATAAAAGAAGAATAAGAAAGGAATGGTGCTCCAGTATCACCTGAAATTGGTTCTGTCCTGCTCAGAGCTCCCGATGAGGGGGCTTCTATTTTACACCCAAGCAACCCAAAGGATCATGTTCAATATGACTGAAAATTCCGGCAGCCTGATCACCGTCGCAGGACCACTTTCCTGTGCTGTGTTTTGCTTTGACTTGCAAAGCATTGATGAAGCGTCACAGGTACATCCCATATATCAGCTGGAGAATAAATCATCCACAGAAAGAGCCTCCCTTCGACCTGTGCTTTTCTCAGTGGCTGCTGAGAATATGAAATGTATGAGGACATTGCTGACAATTTTGCAAGATGTAAATAATTGGTCTGCAGCTCCTCGTTCCTTTTTACCACTGCGACAGGAGTAATTGGCATATGACAATACTGACTGATAGGTATTTCTTAACTATATAATAAAAAGAAATAAGTAAAAAAACTGATTATTTGATCTATTTTAAGCCAGTTTTTGGTACATTTTGTTATTTTCACATTTTCATATGTTTTTGTTACTGCACTTTCACAATGCCATAAACTTATGAGTTCTCCTTGTATGTTAACATACAATATACCGTGAGAACAACTAAAATAAAAATTTCCTCACTGTGTTACACTTGGGTTGATGTCAGTATACTTGATCCCTTTAAAAATGTACAGCCTTCAGGTTTATGAATAGCAAAGCTGGCTTTTCATATGTACACATCATGTATTTATCTTCATTGGTTCATGTAAATGGTGACTTTGACTTGACCTTTGTGGTCAGTATATATCACTGCAGCCAGGAGCTGAATGTCAAGTGGGGGGGGGGGGGGGGGGGGTATTTTTTAGCAGAAAGGGTTTATAA
>JABFEB020000002.1:709486-728184 GCA_019775895.2 Stomatorhinus ivindoensis | reverse complement strand
ATTGTTGAGCAGAAAGGGTTTATCACTTGGGGTAGGAGGGGTTCAACGTTGCCCCTCCTACTCAAAGTTGCCCCTCCGACTCGACACTCAGCTTCTGGCTGCAGGGATATGTCTCTCTCTGTAGTGACAGAGCAGTCCTGCAGTGATGGATAGTTACTCTACAAAAATAAATCGGTTGTTTACAGTCAAAGAAGATGTCTGACATCACTTCTAATCTTATAAACTGTAACAGAATCTTACAGGCCTTGTATTAGTCATTTATTCCAATAAAACCTTTCTGACAGCATCCGAAATCATTGAAATGTAAGCTCCTACGCATGCAGTGAACCAGCATGAGTGTACTGCACCAGGGAAGGCAGGCCTTTGCGTTGACCTGAGGCGACGCTTTGATGGGTTTGTTAAAATGGCAGGCAGGACGTCAAGGTCAGGCTCTGAGCTCAAGAGGAGTTTCTGTTCCATTAGGAAGTGCACACACATACACACTAACACACAAAGACACTCTATTTCTTATCGGATGTATATACAGGTACATAAATATACTGTTTAAACCATCATTTTGTTTAGTTACTCATAGACTGTTAATGTGGTGGTGTGAATGGTGTAGCTCACAGGACATTATTCATTATCTACAATCATGTCAGAATGTTTTTAGTCATTATCTATTGTTCTTTTATATAAAAATCAAATTTCTGATTGTTTCTGGGTGGATGGTCTTGTCATTGCAAATGTATCTACTCGGACGAGACTTGCAACTTTATATATTCCTACCAGTTGAATTATTGAGGTGGAATGTGCAGTTTTAAATAAAACAGTATTTATTATATTATTTTTTGTCCTGTACTGGATTAGCTGGATGGAATATTTTTCCATACCCATAAATGAAGGTCACTTCTAAAACCAAGATGCCACAACATAAATACAGGTATTTCAGTTATGAAAAATGGTGATAATTTCGCCGGTCATTAATCGTTCAACCGTTTGTCATGGGAAGGATGGGGCACAAGTCAGACAGAGCATGCAAATTCAACACACATAACTTGGAGGTCAGACTGTAACAGTGTATAACAAATAAAGGCAAAAAGGAAACTAAGCATATTAAAAAAGGAGATTCTTAATGAAATTTCAGGGAAAAGAAAAACATGCCAAAAGTGAATTTTTTTCTAACTTAATTCCCCTCATTTTAGGGTTATTTGCGACAATGTAAAAAGAGGAGAGACATGTTCAATGAAGACCAGGTGAAAGTCATATTTGGAAACATAGAAGACATCTACAGATTCCAGATGGGCTTTGTTCGGGACCTCGAGAAGCAGTACAACACAGAGGAGCCTCATCTCAGTGAAATCGGGCCATGCTTTCTAGAACATGTAAGTACTCCGCGTTCTGGCCAGCAGTAAAATGTGCTCTGCTTTCATAACGCGCAAATACACTTAAATATGCTGTGGGGTAGCGTAGCTCTCGGCAACGTCTAGCGGATTCGCGGCCGGCTAGCTATTGAGAAACCCCATTAGTTTCGAACGTGTCAGGGTTTCAACTATTCTGTTTAACGCTAGCCTTTTCGAACAAACATTTATTAGCATTCGCCAAGCAGGTGAGACAAAGAGCAACTTATCTGGATCTGGATGATTGCAAAATGTTGCCCATTGCAGGTAACAATTTTTCAAATAAAAATTTGCTGTGCGGCACCAGTGGGAAAGTGCCACTGGCCAGTGACATTGCCTGGCACCATTGCTCAAAAGTTGCCCCGTGTCTCATCACCTTTACTCCTGGACTCGTCCGTGATGTATTTCACCTAAGCTTTTTTGAACGTGGTATATGTGTTGGTGCCAGTGCATGCGACTACAACCAGCAGGCCACTTTGGAGTTTCCGATTCTGTAGAGAATGGTGCCGTGAACAGAACGCATGCAGTCAAAAGCATTTCCGTGGCCAGATACATCTAGTTAATGAGGGAGGTCTGCAGAGAGTGGCTGAGCTCGTTACAGCCAAAAGGATGGATGCGAGTGCAAAAATAACAGCAGCAGTACGGCAGAAAGGGAGCTACGGATGCTCAGGCTGTCCACTCTCAACGTGGGGATGAGACGCAAAAATGGCTCCTCTGCAGTACTAGCTAGTTGCACCTACTAAAGTGACCACTGCGGCAGAAATGGGGAACAGAAACAAAAATAATGTTACGGACAGGACATGGGAGCCTAATGAACATAATTTGGACTTACAGTCCACTTTGTTCATATGCCTGAAAGTTCGTAAGTAGAGGAGGGTCTGTATTGCATTTGAAGGATCAGTTTAGCTAAAGTAAATTAAGTGTACAGCAGTATAAACTCGTCTGACTAGCTTCTGTTTCACATGTCTTGTCCCACACTTTCTGGGAACATGGTATGTTGGCTGGTTCATGCTTCACGCTGACACAGCGGTGCTACAGTACGTGTGGTGATTATGAGCCAGAAGTCAGGAAGTAGATCGGCCCAAGGATTGTATATAAACACCTTTTCTACCCTCTGTGATCAGATTAACAAAAACGTTGTACTGCAACACCATATACTGGTATATGTTTTTGCGTTAGTGTTATAGTTTTGATTTTTAAGTTTAATTTTCATATTATTATTATTATTTTATTTTTATCAAGATTGCGGCGGGTCCAGCACACTGCTGCAAGCCCGCTTTCACATGAGGCATGAACCAGCCCTTCGGCTTATTATAATGTTTCTATAAAAGAGGACTCAGTAGCCACTGATGTATCAAGTACCCAAGAGCAGTTTTGTCCATTAAGGTTTAGAAAATCCTCCAAGATGCGAAGTAATGGCTGGCAATGCATAGCTTTTACTTCCTGCAGTATTCCAGGAAAAGTGCCATTGTCTAAATCAGACTATTCCATTGAATTATAGTACATCATTATTAGTTTTGTTCAGGTTATTTGAATTTCTAGAATCTGGTGATATTTTCTCCCAATGGAGTTGCAAGGATTAATGATTAATGTGTGATGTCTGTGTGTAGACATAAAATAACATCAAAAACATTGACTTACATTGCATGATGAAATGTGCTTATTAGAAGACTTAGAAGTACTCGACTTTTTTTTTTTGTGCAAAGAGCCATGTCGCCATCATGTGGGTCTAGGATCCGAAGGACACAATCATTCCACTTATTTTCATTACTGGTTCTGTCTATAGTTTAGCTTTTTGCAACAATAAATGCAGCCAGCTAATGTAATTCGGCGACATGTTGAGGAATATCGACTTCTGCCAAATATCAGCAGACTAAGCGGCGTGTTCCTCTGTCGACTTCCCGTCCAGTGTGCTGTGATTCATCAGCACTTCACTGAGCGATTTAGTTAATGCTTCTAATCTTTGTCCACTGCCTGCGTATTTTTCACAGTCGCTTAAATTCAGAAGAATTGCTATTTGCACTACTTGCTGAGTTTGAGCAGCAAGGTTGACAAAAGGATATGCCGTGATTTATGAATGGATGGTCACTGTAAGACTTGCTCCAGGCAGGAGGGTAAATAGAATTATAGAAACTTGTTTTGGAGAGTGGAGCGGAGAGGGGTTTATCAAAACCCGTGGGACGGAACATAAACAAAAGGCCGCCATTCAGGCAGGGGATATAAAAACAAACAAACAAACAAAATGGCAGTCTGGATGCAGAATGTGATCTTCAGTACAAGAAACAGGTGACCAGTAACCTGACCTCACCCCCTCCACAGCATGTTCCAAGCCCCCCTCGCACTTTTCTTTAGAATTTCATTTTGTTGTTTTATGGGCCTGTAAGCTGTTTTAAAATCTTTTTAATAGGATGTAGCTTTTTTACCCTTTAACACCTTTTTCCATTTGATGTGCAGCAAGACGGATTCTGGATATACTCCGAGTACTGCAACAACCACCTGGACGCCTGTATGGAACTGTCTAAGCTGATGAAAGATGGACGCTACCAGCACTTCTTCGAGGCCTGTCGCCTCTTGCAGCAGATGATTGACATCGCCATCGATGGTTTCCTGCTGACACCCGTGCAGAAGATCTGCAAGTACCCTCTGCAGCTGGCCGAGCTGCTGAAGTACACTGCCCAGGACCACAGGTATGCCCCATCGCCAGTGCTAGCTGTTCTTCTCCGCAAATGCGAGCCTTCCTTCATCAATGTGAGCCTTCCTTCATCAGTGTGAGCCTTCCTTCATCAATGTGTCTTCCTTCATCAACGTGAGCCTTCCTTCATCAATGAATGCTGTCATCAAAAAGCTTCTATTGATTAGTCCACAAAGCCTCGAGGAGGCCATGAGATGATCCATAAACTGTATGATCTCTGTATGTTTTTAACATGAATACTTAGTCACCCTACAAGTTGACAGTGCATTGGTCTATCATGGGGTCACATGGCATCATCTATTTGAGTGAGGATGGTCTCACTCAGATAGCACTCGGAATCCCTTTGAATTATACATTAATTACATCTTACTGCCTTCAGCTGACTGGTGTGGGTGCTTTCAATGTCCCAAACCATTTCATTTTGCATGAATTCAAACACCAAGGACCTTTTATTTTAGCAGATTGAAGCGCTGCATTTTTTTCTTTTTCTTTATACTGCTTTAACAAATACTCAGTAAGAAGTATTTTAATTTTATTATGTTTAATATGCTAGACAAAGTACTTGTACTTAGTACTTAGTATTTGATGCAGACCATTCATATAATTAACTTCCTTCTTAATAATAGTAATTATTATTATTATTATTATTATTATTATTATTATTATCATCATTGTAATTATAACATGATGATATTGATTATTCATGATTATTGATGGTCCTTAATACATGTAAACAGTATTTTAAAATTTGATTTATTTAAAGTTCTGACTTATGTGCAATAATTTTCATCAAATGGTTACAAAATCTTAAGTTACAAAGTTTTACCTGTAAATTGTTTTACAGGTCCCTTAGTGTGACTTTATTTTCTTTTAGTTTAACCTTGAAATGTTGCTCTTAATTATTACTATTTATCAAAGAAACGGATAATGGAGTGGGATATTTTACCAGAACTATTGAGATTAAGTGCATTTATGTAATCGCTGACATACCCTGCAAGGATGTTAAGCTGTGACCTGAATGGACGCCCTGCTTCTAATACTTTGAGATAATTAACTGTAAATTGGCCCAGGCATGCCAGTACATTGGCTGTTAATTGCAGAGTAAAAATACCTTTAAAAAATATCAGCAGCATTATAAACCAGCGGGGTTCTTCCACGGTGCCTGTACTGTATATTGTGGGCAGCACAGCTCATATTAAGGGGACTGCCTTTGCTTGCTTTGAAGGAAACATTTTTGCTTAGGGAACAGACAGCATCTATGCTGACAATAATTCTTTCACTGCACTCAGAAAAGCATGGAAATTGAATCTTCCTACTGGCTGAAAAAAATGAAATATTTTATTCCACATCAAATTAGCCACCTTAACTCACTGTGGCATCCATTTTCTCGAGGCAACCAAGTTGTTTTCTTGTTTCCAGTCCTCCAATTTTCATGTTTCAAATATATTTTAGCAAAGTCATTACTTTCAGCTCCCTTGTCTCAAAAAAACAGTTTTGATTGCCTTGAGCACAGATCTGCCAGCAGCGATTGAAGATGCAACTGTCAACAGCACTCTCAAAGTCTTCATTTGAATTTCACTGCTAACTTTAGCAATTCAAATGACCACCTTCACTGTTAGCTTGTGCTTCTGACTCGCGTGATAAGCGAGCTGATTCCGCCCCCCCCGCCATGATATGAAGTTACGGGTGGCGGGCACTGCTGCCTCTCATCTGTAGGGTTGGAGGTTCTGTTCTTGTCTTTTCTCTGTATGTGTGAAGAGTTTGAATGCTCTCATCATATCACGCCAGTTTCCTCTGGGTATTTCAATTTCCTCCTGCTGTCCCTAAATTGTCCATGATTGTGTTTCTAAATTTATGTTCTCTGTGATGCACTAGCATCCCTTCCTTGGTGTATCCCAGCCTTGTACCCTGTGCTGCCTGTGCTAGACTCCAGCCCCCCCATAAGCCTGATTAGGATAAGTGGCTGGAGGTGTTTCTGGAGGCGGGGCTTTGGGGACACTTGCTCCAGCTGTAAAGTGACTGGCCCACAGAGTGCCTCTCCTCTGTCATTCACCAATTCAATCAATTGGTTAATGATAAAGTTGACCCCTCTGTAAGAATGTTGGCCCCTCGTAGGGTGGGAGAAGGTGAGAGGGTCTGCCTCATTGAGCCCAATAAAATCAGTAGCTTTATAAATATCGAAGTATAACGTCGTCTGTATTTTCACCTCACAGCGATTACAGATACGTAGCTGCAGCCTTGGCCGTCATGAGGAACGTCACCCAGCAGATCAACGAGAGGAAAAGAAGGCTGGAGAACATCGATAAGATAGCACAATGGCAGGCATCAGTGCTGGACTGGGAGGTGAGCATCCACTATATTATAAAAGCGCAAACAGTCATTGTTTTACACCACTCTCTGTCTTAATAGCAGCAGTTTACACTTACAAAAGAAATACCAGTGAATGGAAAGTTTCCTCACCAATATTCTCAAACTGACTTCTCAGGTTAATTGTACTGAAATTATAGCAAATTATGCAAGAATGTAATCAGGTTTTAGTATTCCATATTATTGGTACTGTGCTCTGAATGAGCTGTTAAATGAACATGATGCAAATGATGATTACTTGAAGATTCACGTGTAATAAGGGGAATGTGTTTAAAGGCGAAACAAAGAATGGGAATTACCCCTTGAAAGAATACTATCGACGCTCATTATTTTGATTATTCTATATTAACCTTAGTTAAGCGTAGCTCGTCGGTAACAAAGTAAATTTAATAATTTTAAATACAACATGACTTTACAATGGTCTGTGTTTCAAATGAAGAAAGGATTTTCATTTTCAAGCAATTAATACATATTTGAAAGCTTAAATTTCATTTAATGTGTTTTAAGTCACATGCTTCACCCAGTAACCAGTTCCATAATAGCCCAGCTGGGACAAAGAGCAGTATATGAAGAAGTCCTTAATTGGATGTAGCACTCATTGTCATTATATATTATTATTTATGCATATTTATTTATTTATTACATATATATGTTTGTCTGTGTAACCCTTCCTAATTAATCAATCGATTCATTATTTTTGCAGCCTTAGCCCCATACAAAAGCAGTGCACTAGTTTTATCGTATGTGCACAAATATATTCTTGAATACAACCGCAAACAGCTTATTTACACTGAATGCATGTTCACACACATTATTCATAGTAAAATCACTTTACATAAAATGTATATTTAAGTGCAGTGATACAAAGGTTAATGATGAATCCACTGTGCCTTTAATTTTATGACTAAAGTTATAAGGTAATAATAATAATAATAATAAATTAATAATATGATGAATTAATAAATAATATGATTTCCTTTAACGTGATATATAATATACTGAAATTACAGTCAAGCGTTTGGGATATACTTCAGTAGCAATTTCCTGTTTATGCTTTTGGATTTTATTGCATGCTGGTGTGAGTTTCATTCCGGAGATGTAGCCTTATACAAATGGCTATAATAAATGCAGGCATTTGCCTTAGGAATAACTGAGTCATGAAAGCAGACTCTCTGCTTATGTCATTCACCATTATAGCCAAGTCTGTCTCCATTGTCATTGTCATGAAGAAAAGGCACGGAGAATTTTCTCTTCTCTGCAAATCCTGGCAGCGTCTGACACATTGCCGTACATCGTCAGAGAAAAGACGTGTTCGTAGCGTTTCTTTCAAAGCCTAACAGAACCCATTTTAATGTCGCCTGCGCTGAGGATGCGTACGCTCCCTGGTATAACCGGCCTCTCCTTTAAACAAAGAGACGTGACCTCATTACTGAGTGACGGCTGAGTTGTTACAGCGGTGTCCCACTTTCAGCTGTTAGCTATGGTAACCTTTGTAATGATCGGGAAGGACAGTGCCCATGGTGGAGAACCATTATTGGCTCATAATATTGTAGGACAAAGTAAAATGATGAATAAAACCAGGAAAAAAACATTGTATATATATTTTTTTTTTGCAAACTACAACCTGGCTCTTCCCTATTTCACATTAACGAAGGGCTTCTTCCTTGCTTTATGGGAATTCTGTCCTGCTTCTAGGAGCCTGATACACACTGTCCTAGCTGTGCACCTCACAGCACTTAATGTTTCCAATTCTTTTTGAAGGTCACTTGAGGTTAATATATATATTAATTATGTCATATATGAGGATATGAGGGAGAGAGAGACAGAGAAAGAGAGGCCTCTTAATTTTTTTCCAGAGCTCTATGTACCTGTGGCACCAAACACTTATTTTATTCATGTTTAGTTATAAGACTTTCACCAGTTATGCCCTTTTGTAAGGTCCAACAGTCAAAATTTGATTACAAAGCAGTCCATTCTTTTTTTTTTTCATTTTCGTTGGCATGAAATAACTATGCAAGATAAAACAAGTGATGTATATTGGTCATAAAGGGTGTCAGAAAGAGCCGTGTGTGTGGATGGATGTATAAATGGTAGTTTAAATGATGCTTGTGACCATTAAATTTGTTTGTAAAAGTCACCCATCTAGCTCAGTGGGCAGGCTTTAAATGAAACATAACGTCTGATTGGTCATTGCAAACTAAGTCACAACAGGTAAATTGAATTCTTATTTATAAAGTTATGTCTGCTCCATCCTGGGGCTGTAGACATCCTAACTTCCCAAAATACTAAATAAGCTCAGCTAACTTTAGGATAACAGTGAAGCTGTGCTAACCTTCACCGGCTACCGCATTGTGTTAGCTATAGCTGAGCGTATTTAGTCCACAGGACTGCTTGTTTGTTCCACTGTATGAACTAGATAGTTGACCATGGGTGTTTCTCCCAACCACTTTCTATTTAAATTTTAAATTTACTGTACTTTCAAATACCTTTATTTTTTTATTATTTCTATTTTTATTTTTATTACTTTTAATTCCATTACTTTATTTTACTTGTTGTCTCTCCCTCTTTTTCTTTGTATCGTGCATTGGAATCCGAGGAAACACGTTTCGTTCATTTCATTCACTGTTCATGCACAGTGTGTTGATGCATGTGAATGACAGTGAAACCTTTGAAATTGAATTGAATTATATGTACCTGATTTAGACACTGCACAAGGCAAAGCCTAAACGCGCCTGGTCGTACTTTAGGGTGGGATTTGTTGACAAAATTAGAGTGATGGACGCCAAAGGATATTTTGGTTATATGTAGACAGATTTGTACAAATATTTTAATTTTATTACAACTTTTATTTAGTAAGAAATGACAGTTGCAGTCAGCATTTCAGCGCCCGGATTCCAGTTGTTCTAGGCGTGTTTGCTTATTGTAGTGATCTTTGCCTTATTGTAGTAACATTGCAGAGGTATGAAAAGATGACTCAGCTCTGGATCGTGTATACTAGCCTTGTTGAGTTTCTGTTGATATCTAGTATTACTTGAGCTTCATAAGTTATATTTAACACTAGATGAAGGAAGATCACCATCAATGGCACCAACTGCAGGTGTGTCACTACTACAAATATTTTTGACTGACAAAATGGCAGATGATGTTGTCCCCTGGCACAACAGGCCTGCTTAGAACATATCCCCCATGGATAAGGGGTGATTGCTGTACTTATTTTTCTGTTGTCCACACAGGGGGATGATATTCTGGACAGAAGTTCAGAGTTGATTTACACGGGGGAGATGTCATGGATTTACCAGCCGTATGGAAGGAGTCAGCAGAGAGTCTTCTTCCTGTTTGATCATCAGATGGTTATGTGTAAAAAGGTGAGGTATATGTATTGGACGATATAACTCCAAGCTTTCGATGCTTTTAAAAAATAAGAAGGTAAATGAAATACGTCATATGAAGTTTTTCACTGTATCAAATCTGCCTGAAGATGGGTTTAATTCAGAATGGGGACAAAATTCAAAGAACAAGTTTACAAAACTCATTATGTTAGTTCTGGAAAATTCTCTTTAGATTGGACTTCAGAGTAATTTTGCTGAGTGACGTAGACCCTAGGTTCCTAAGGTCTCACTCACATCACAAGTCTGGGATGCATATAGGGTATTTATCTTTGAATTCTCGTCTCAAAATTGCCATTATTGTCACAAAGGGCACATGCAGTGTGACGTCTGTACACAATCCAGGAAGTTAGTTCAGCTTGTCTTAATAAAACTGCAAATTACTTGTCATCACTCATCTATCACTCACTCTTGATCACATGCTGAGGATGAGGAGTGATCCCACACTTTTCTTCCAAGCGCATCAGTTCTGGATTCACACACCCTGTCAGTGTTTTAAGCACGTTCAATTCCTAGTGAATGCTGTTATGATTTAATTACTTTTTAAATATATATTCTCCAGGGAATTTATCGATTTAGTTCATGCAACTGATTAATGATGATTTTCTGTCTTTAATATCACCACATTGCTTGCACTAGTTTTATCACTGCAAGACCATTCTAAAATTAGAACACTAATTTAAAATGAGAGCACTCTTTGATCTGTGAACATAATCATATTAGCAGTCACAGCAAACAAGATCTCGTGAAAGGGGTACAGAGAACATTGTGATTAAGGAGACAGAAATGGAACTTCAACATCACTAGTTCAAATTCCCTGAGGAGACTGGCTTTCATGCAGGGATAATGCTGAGACGATTAGAAGTTGAAGTTCCTGTTTGTTTGTTTGTTTGTTTGTTTACTCTTTGCAATGCACGTCTGCATCCATTCATCTCTATCAATTAAGCTGCCGATCGATTCTGGCCTTCATTTTCTGGATCAGTGCACTGAGTGGCAGTTTGATAATCCTGTGCTACTTTCGCTTAAAATGTATAATTGTTACAGTCTCCACTTTAGCAAGTTGTGGTAGAGTATTGCCAGCACTATTTTTTGGCTTTACGTTCTCAAATTATTTAGAGTTTGGCTCTTGAAAATGTCTGTCAGATCATTGGCTGAAAAAAATTAGCTCATTATCTGATAAATTCAAAAGGCACAAATTGGCAGAATGAATAAATGGAATTTACAGCTACACTTTCCACTTAATTCTGTTTTAATGTAGTAGTTCCTTGAAGAATTTTGCTCTTTATTCACTTGATTGTTATGTGAGAGCATTCCATTCCACATCCAAGGGAAAGCAAAAACTTTAGGTGAAGCCATGAGGCTTCTTGCTTGAAAGCAGAACATCGGAGATGTTAATTAAACCAAGTCCGGAGTAACAATTTCATATACCCACAGGACTTGATACGCAGAGACATCCTGTACTACAAGGGACGCATTGACATGGACAGGTATGAGGTAGTGGACACAGATGATGGCCGAGATGAGGACTTCAACGTCAGTGTCAAGAATGCCTTCAAGTTGGTGAACAGAGACGCAGAAGAGATCCATCTGTTCCTAGCTAAGAAGCTGGAGGAGAAAATCCGGTGGGTCAGAGCATTTCAAGAAGAGCGCAAAATGGTGCAAGAAGATGAAAAAATAGGTAGGGGCCTTTTGCTGAACATAGGCATCAGAGTTGTTATGATGGTGGATGGATGGATGGATGGATGGATGGATTAATAGACAGATAGGTCAGTTGTATGAGTCAGTTTGTCTTTTCTGGGGATTATATGTAAGAATGATCATTTTAGTTATTGAAACAGGGAGTTTTTATTTCATATTTGAAAACTATCTTTTAGTATCACACAGTACCTCTATTTTGCAGAATGAGATTTTGAACCAGAATAACATGTGCACTATTTTGGTCATAAGGGTGGCTTTTCCAGCTCTGACTCATGCTCTCAAATTTTAGGGTTTGAAATCTCAGAATATCAGAAGCGGCAAGCGGCCTTGACAGTGAGGAAAGTCACCAAACAGAAAGGTGAGGCTTCGAAGAGACACCAGTTGATCCCTGAAAATTTTTTCTTTTGAACAAAGTTCTGAACTTCGATTGACATGCAGTTATGCACAGTTTCAATGTTAATTTTTAATCCTTTCGATTTCGAAGTACTATGTATGTGCTTTTTCTCTTTTATTTAAAATTAAAGTCACAGGTGTAGAAATTCCCTGGTGAGAAAAACCTGAATTTGTTGTGTGAGTTTAATAAACTTTTCAATCAAACAAAAACCCAAATGATGGCATACGCTATGTATTTGGCCAGAATAATGTTGCACAAAAGGTGTGCCGTTCCATTTTACTTTATGTTCAGTTGAAAATACTGCGTCTATATAACGTTTGTGACATGGTGATGCTCACATTGGTTGCATACGCTTTCGTTTATTGTATGTTGGTTTGTGTACATGAATGTGAGCTTGCTGCATATGTCAGATTACAACTGGATGAAAAATATTTGTGTAACTGGTTTTAAAAAGCTTACTATGTGCTTTATTTGTGTTTGCAGTTATATATGTAATGTTCCCACTACCAGTAATAAATATTCGCTTAACATATTGCCGATTAGTGTAAGACTTTTACACTTGAAAATTTTAATAGCAACCTATGACTTGCATGAGCATAATCTTTTTGTATAGTGTCTGAGTAACAGATTCCTCATTTTTTACATTATAGAAATTTGTCATAATGTGTTTGTAACCATTTATGCATGGGTTACACAAGGTGAAGTATTCTTTTAAATTTTCAGATTCATTCTTAGATATCATCTTGAGAAAGATGGCGTTTTTATATTGACATGGTATGAAAATGATAAAGGTATATTTATTAGAGTCCTATGTAGCATAATAATAACTATTCAAGATGCCATGGCAACTGCTGCAGGAAATCATTTTCAAACGCCAAAGCAAAGCATTCCCTTCATCTACCCTTTATGTGGAAGAAACCACAGTGTGGTAGAATGAACCAGCAGACATAGTATGTTTTACTCTGCTTCTGAAAAATGTTAAAAATATCGTTACTTTCATTTCATTCAGGACCGAAAAAAATTACGATACGGGTATTTCTCTGGGAAAGCGGTGAATGTTCTAAACAATAAAACAAACAAGTAGAAAATCCTTTAAGATGCCATGGCAACTTACTTTCTCATTCATTACAAAGGTTGTTTTTACGTAATTGAGTTTATTTTGGTGTTAATGGATATCTTCAGTAGCAATGTGGCAATTTCCAAATGCTTTCAGGAATTGCTGAAAAAGTGGCAGGTAACGCAGCAGTTTATCATGATGGTCTTTTTAGACACCTCTGTGACCTCTACCATGTTACTTCCATTTAACAAATTATTTAACTGTCTTCCATTGTCCAACATAAACAGACAAACGCCATAATCTATGTATCGTATCCCCGAGGTTGGTGGGTAGCTAAGGCGTCCAGCCTTGGTTGATACGATAGGGACGGTGTGCTTTATCGATTTGTCTGTTTCTCCGTCGTTTTGGCATGATAATTTTGTTCGATAAATTTCATTCGTTAATCAAAACATGACTGGCAACAGTCATATTTCCCGCCTCCTGCTCCCTCTTTCTTTTCAGGCTCACTTTCTGTTTTTCTGTCTGTTTCCCACATTCAGGTGTAAGCCAAAACCGGTCCATGCCACCTTCATATCCACCTCCCCTGGACCCCTTGAACCATGGACAGTATATGGTACCAGACGGCTTGGCAGAGTCTCAAGTTTTTGAATTTAACGAACCCAAAAGGAGCCAGTCTCCATTCTGGCAGAATTTCAGCAGATTAACACCATTTAAAAAATAGAGAAGATTTAGATATTTTTAGAAAGACCACATTATTTTTTGAGAAGCACTATACTATAATAACTAATAATGGGTGTTAAAAAAATAGGGAAAGAAGGATCATTCGGAGTGATACTGATTGGTAACATCCACCTGACTTCACTGCTAAAACTGTCATTCGTACTACAGCTTCTGCGACAGATACTTCTGCTACAACTGCAGCACCAAACCCATGGAACCCTTAAAAACAATAAAAAACAACAAACAAACAAAAAAAAAAACAAAAAAAAACCTTTGACCAAAATAACTGCATTTCTCGTGTTCTTTGAGTTTTTTTATGTTGTTAGGCTTTGCTTTCTGGGGATTGGAAGTACACATTTACCATTTTTTTTCTTTGGAATAAAAAACAAAACAATTGAATCTAACTGGAAGAAAAAAATATCTAATAGTTTCAACTGTTGTGCCATTTTGGGTGTACCCTTTCGTGCACTGTGATTTTGATGGGTAATTCTGGCTCCTTATATTGTCTTTCCTCTTGCACACAGTTTTTTGAGGTTGTTAGTAGTATCTTATGTAAAAGGGTGTTTTGGGATGAACAAAGCAAGACTTTGGCAAAAATTTTCAATGCGTATTCTTTATTCTTCCGTGTTCTTATGATAGATGCATGTAAAAATCATTCACCTGAAAATAATTGTGTAACATAAGGTTTCTTATGGGTCAAGGATCACACCAGTACAAGTAACAAATGTAACAAATGTTGTTGACAGGGTGTTTATTTATTTTTCCTAACGACCAGAATGACTTTTGTTTTGCATGTCATAAAGGAAGTTCACAACAGAGATTATTCAGTTCTTTCCATTCAGTTTGAGTTACAAGTCTGCTGTCTAAATGAATCCTAAATAAGGGTTTTTAACGATATTGAATTTGCTTGCTGTACTGTTTGTTGAATAGCTTCAGATCTCTAGTGAGATAAATCATAAAGCAGATATAGAGATTTAAGTCATAAAACACTCATATTTAGAATTGGGCCTTAAGACACCTTTGTTACTTTTGCTTCCTTTCTTTTGTATTTGAGAACGATGTTTGAATTGATGTTATTCAGAAATAACTGACTTTGGAAAATGAAAATGAAAAGCACCTGAATGAATGTCAGCGATGGATAAGATCATGAGGCAGGGAGTAACAGGGACCTATTTTGACAGAGGACTGTAGGCGTTGTTGGTGGATTGAAGTACACGCTGTGTTTGGTGGGTATATCCCATGGTGCTTAGCTCCCCCTTCTTCATTACAGCTGTATTTTGATATATTCTGTCAACTGTCCCAACCTTGAACTGTCCTAAGTGGTCATCCACCTAGTTAAGCTCACATGTACATATAGCAGACTTTAAGCTGGTCCTGGAGAATAGTCAGAGGCAATAGGCAATAATTCTGTGAGCTGTATCTTCTACTGACAATAGATAACGGTATTAGGTGTGGCGTACTTGCTTGATAGATTTTTGAAGTGTCAAAAATGGCAATGAGGTCAAAAGAATTATTTTTTTTTTGTTGTAAAACTGTTACAGTAGACGGTGTCTTAGATGCAGCTCTGAGAGTAGAAATGAATGTACTGTTTGTAACCTGATAGCAACAAACCCTGTACTGCAGTGGCTTTTGTGGGGAAATGAAGCCGTCTGTATTTCGGTGTTCTACACAACGGTGCAACTGCCCTTCTCCAGTCTCATATTTGCACTGACAAATCAGTATGTGAACAGTGTAACTCCACGTTATTTATTAATCTTTGTTAGCCTATACACACTCTCTCTCTTCCTCTCTTTCTCACACACACACACGTACACATACTCTCTCTCTCTCACACACAAACTCTCTCTCTCACACACACACATACACAAATACACATACTCATGCATAAGATTTGCACATGGTACACACTGTGTTTCAGCTGGTTTTTCAACAGGTGAAATGAGAGAAAAAAAATGTAAAAAGCTACTGATTTTGAAGCCGGTGTGGGTTTTGCTAACAGAACTTGAAAACCTGTTAGGAAACAACTGACCCTTTTTGTCAGAATAGAGTTTATAAGTAGACCTTCATGTCATGTTAAATGTGCCTTCTACCATTCCTCTGCTAATCCTTAATAGAATTATCCAGATATGAATAATTAACTCTCATGTTTGTTACATTCCTCATATGCTTGTTGCTGTATTAAAATCATGATTTCAAACATTTCACCAATGCTGTAGCAAAATGGACAAAGTCACATTTCAGATTGCCAAACCATTTTGTCCTGGTCTTTTTTTTTTTTTTTTTTTTTTGATGTTACACATGGTTTGTGTAGTATCTGTGTAATAATTTATTGCCGTCAGTTTTAGAAAAGTTTGATTCATTGGACTGTTGAAGGATGGATCAGAGGATTGTGTTGGCCAGATGAAATTCAGAATATCCGAATTCCCAATTATTTCTTCCTCTTTTAACCTTTTTAAGGTTGTTTTTGTTTTACTCGGTTACAGATTTCCTTTGTAAGTATAGTTTCGGCCTTGATTTCTTAAGTGCCAAAACACTGCCACATACCCAGCGGTTTGATGGAGCTTTAACTGTACATGTTGTTTACATCTATGCTTAGCAATCCAGAGCATTATGGGTATTTAAAACATGTCATAGTTTTCCCAGAATCAGAATGAACAATAATTTAACATTAAACTAGCAGCTAAACCGTGTGTATATACTGTAAATATGACAGATCATATATTTAAATATTGATATTTTAAGTATGATACAGTTATTCTTTAAGTTATGTGCTAGGTTTTGATTTCCCGTGAACGCATGTGAATGGCATAAAAGGTTCTGCATGAAACAAGCAGCATTTTCTGATTTTACGTTCCATTGTTTTAAATGTGTTTATCTCATTGTTTTGTTCACTTGGTTGTTTAATAGGAAACACTGCTTTTGAATTGGATCCATTTGATTCACAGAAAGTTATTATTTAACAGTTTGTGCACTTGTATTAATTTAAATTGTGCCAATTTAGGAGTGTGACCCACCTCGGTTAAAGTGTAACCATTCAAAGTGTAACTAACCCAAAGAAAACCAGATCAGTCCAGGTTTCCCTTACTGAAATATGGGCATATAGCTATGTTTCCATATTCAGAACACTGGCACTTACCAATGTCTACAATGTCTACAATGTTCCATCCGTCACCTGGGCATTTTCTGCTGTGATTCCAAGGGAAATGCCTAATCATCATAATTTTTTTAATCCATGTATGAGTGTGAACTTGCAATATTATCCATTTCAAGGGGAAAATTTAGTTAAATGTAACTTTTAATGCTCTATGTAATTATACAAGTATTAAATGCTAGTTTAGCACCAATTAGGTTTCTATCAGGGTATTTTAATATATTAAAAATAAGTGACTTGTGCCTGATCTCAGCCCTTTGGTCAGTTGTTGTTAAACTGCTAAAACCTTTTTTCTGGCAAAAAACACAGAACAAGTTTATTATTCACTTTCAAACGTAGTGTAAGGACTTTAAAATATAGTCTTTTTTCACTTTTGATTTCACAAACCAGAGAATTGGAGCTATTTGTGTTTGCATTTGTAGCTTGTAGTTCAGAATTCAAACTACATATGTTTAGAATTCAAAATCTGAATTCCTACTGAAAAGTAAATTGTGCTTCACACTTTGAGTTTTATTTATGTCATTTATGTTTTTTCTGGATTTTTCTTGCCTTCGTCTTGTGTGCTAATACAGAAATCGAAAAGTCAAAATGCTACATGATTTTTATGGCTTTTAGCTGCAGTTGTAATATAGTGATTGTAAAACAAAGTGTCCTCTGCCCTAAATACACAGTTTGGAATTTCATGGAGCTTGAAACAGTACACTTTGTGATATTGCCACTACACCTGGGTTTAATCACACCATTTTCATTTTAAACTTACATAACCATACCATACAGACTGCACTTCCATTTGACAAACAGTTGTTATGTATAAACTTTTATTACTGATTCTGAAATTTCGTCTTTTATTTTTTCCCTTTGTTTCCCTTAAAATAAAACATGTGAAAAGCTCAGAAAACAATTATTAAAATCTTTAGTTGTTGTTCTCCATACTTATCATGTCTCTGTAATGGAAGAATGTAATGAAGTTACAATGTGTCATCAGTTGTATCTGGGGAAAAAAAATTATTTATCGACAAAAAGTTCCATTTTCTTTTTCGAAAGGGTGCCTTCTTGGAGTTCTGGGGCAGATAGCCATTGCTAAGTGTAGGATAACCTTCCCATTACAGGGTTAATTTAACCGAATCATCATTGTCTTCTTCAATGTTATTGTGGAGATGTAATGACATAAAATGTTTCCCTGAGGTTGGAATAACCATCGATTTGTCACAGTTTTATTTATTTTTTATTTTTTATTTTTTACATTTACAATTTACATTGTAAGTACCACACTATTATTCAGTCATGATATTTCTAGTATAATCAGTTATTCTGTTTAGAATTAAGATATCCCTTTGGATATGTAGTATAATGACACATTTGGAGGGTGCAGGGGTTTTTTTTTTGTCTTGAATGAATGAGAAAACCAGTCAGTATGCACAGGAATCGTATGTATGTAGAAAAGCACAGTTCTCTCACAGGCTCACACTTTCATGCGTGGTGAGATGTGCTTAGTGAAATAAACGCCTTCCAACCCTCTGCTCGAGAATGTGAGGTCTGTCACATGCTAAAATTTAAAAACCAAATCAAGACCGCTGCAAATCTGTGTGTGTGTGTGTGTCTGTGGATTAGTTTTTTATTACATTGTGGGAACCATTTTCAGGTCCCCACAAAAATCTGTGAATGCAATCAAAAAAGTCTCATATTTAGTTTAGATTAGTTTTCGCCAATACGATTAAATGGAGAGTCCGCACAAAGATATAATTACAAATCTGTGTGTGTGGATTATGTTATATAAATTATGTTTATATAACATTGAAGGGACCAAATGTCCCCCACAGTGATAAAAACCTGTTATTTTGACATTGTGGGGAC
>JABFEB020000002.1:690769-703918 GCA_019775895.2 Stomatorhinus ivindoensis | reverse complement strand
TGATAAAACCCCCCCCCCCCCCCCCCCCCCCCCAACCCTGGTGCACACGTACGGACACCGCCTTTGGCACTCCACCTGGAAATAACCTCAATTACCACTTCTGTGTTTCTCAGATCCAGCAAGGTGGAGAGTTTGGCCGGTAGATGTTTCACTCACCCTGGCTCCGTCAGCGTCCTCATCAGAGGCAGGTGGAACGGACATTCTCGAATGGTGGACAGGCCTCGCAGGTCAAGGGGCGGAGGTCTCGCTGGAAACCGAATCAAACCGCAAACAATTATTATCCATCACTCCATCCATTTTCTATACCTGCTGGTCCTATGCAGGGTTTTGGAGACCAAAATCTATCCCACAAGCTACAGGTGCAAAGTAGGGAACCACTAGTCCTGTCTAAATGGGGACCTTCCATTCATTTCCATGGGAAAAAATGCTCATCTCGATCACGGCATAACTCCTACCCAGCCCTAACCTTAACCAAAAGCAATCAAACAAAATACACAATTTTCAGCATTTTTCTTTTTTGACTGCAGTCATACATTTTTTTTTTAAATAAAATGTAAGTAAGTTTCAGATTTTATCACACTTTAGGGACATTTTGGTCCCTAAATGTGACCTTCGCAAACACGCATAAACATCCTTCTAGCAATTACTATGTATAACACAAATACATTGTCTGACTCATGGGTCGTTTTATTTGTCATATTTTCACTGTTGGAAGATTCCTAATTTGTGGCACAGTAGCCTCATCCATCCAGGATTGAGGGTTCGAGTCACGTCTCCACAGTGCGTGGAGTTTGCATGTTCCCCCCCATGTCACGAGGGTCTCTTACAGTCCAAAGACATGCACACTGGCTAAATGGTGCCTCTAAAGGCCAGTTCATGTTCCACTTTTCTGTGTACGCTTTCGGTTGTGCACGAGGGGAAGTAACGTAAATGTTTTCATCAATGGGTTGGCTGCGGATGGCTGCGGTCATTGTGCATGTAGCACAGATTTATATATTTTTTCGTCTTGTGGCTGTCGTGCCCCACTGTGCACGTCAATTATACATGTGCAAGATAACTGACTAGGTATTTCCAGTAGATGGCAGCACTGACTTTCACAGATCAGCAGTCAATAGAGGAAGAATAGCTCTGTTGTTGTAGTAGTTATGGTGATCAGCTGTATGAGGTGGGTTGGAGGTACCCGCATATTTAATTTTTCACACTGTCCAGACATTCTGAGGTATACATTTTCAATTGAGTGCGTGATCGTGTACCCTACAGCGGATTTTGTGCCCTGTGCTGCCGGGATAATCTCCATCCCCTTCTGTGTCCCTGTCCAAAATAAGTGGTCTGAAGGTAGAGGAAGCTCCCTTATAGATTCCTCTTATTTTTTGCATGATAGGTTACTGTTTAGATAAGGAAACTGAAATAAATACAGTATAAAGCTCCTTTCCTGTGACATTCAAATTTCATAATGCAAAATCCACTGGTGTGACGTTAATAATTGTGTGGGTAAACACATCAGACGTGTTATATGTGTGCATTAATAAATATTCAGACATGCATTGGCGTTATTCTGCTTTGCACATCCAAAGCTTTGTCATCCTCACCTCTTCTGCGAGGCTTCAGATCACGGTTCACCGGAGGAGGCTCCAGGTCATTGGGCAGCACTTGAAAGTTGGGAGTGGCCTGGAGGTTCTCTGCTTTATTATTGGACAGGAGGTATTTAATTGACAAAGGGCTCATGGGGATATACCCATCGGGGGAGTTCTCTGAAACAGTGGCAGGTGGCGAAGTCCCAGAATTCATTGGGACGTAAGAGTCATCACAACAGTCTGTCGAATTCGAGTTGGACATGGTTGTCAGATGAGGCTGAAAAGAGAGTAAACATGCTTGCTGGTTTTTCTTGATTATATGACATCAACACAATACTTTTTTAATTAAATACCGTTAAAGGAATTTGCATTATTTTAATTCATTTTTTATTTGAGTTTTAATTATAAAGATTTTTTTTTCATTTAACACCCCTCTTTTTCAAAGAAAAAAAATCTTTATTTTTACTAACAAAAAGAATTATATCTTACCAAGTTAAGACTGAGTCGTTTGTTCCAGCGTCTTTCAGACTTCGTATCAAATTCTACAAAAGAAAGCCATGACATCAAGCATGACTTCGCACACAGTGGAGGACGATGGAGTTACGTAGCAGTCCGAAAAGTGTGAAGCAAAATAGCTACTGGCATGGAAGATAGCTGTAAAGCATGAGTGAGTATACTTTTTAGTATACTGTTTAGGATACTCTTTAGTATACTCTTTAGGATACTTTTTAGTATACTCTTTAGGACAAGCGATTTTACCAAAAGTTATGCCATTCACACCATAAAGCACGAACAACAACTCCTGATTTAAAAGAAAATGCGGATCTTTTCTAAGCTGGTTCGCTTGAAATGAATAGTGTTTGTTTAAAGAGTTCATATAGAGCTCTGAGCCAGTGGGCCAGAACACAGATTCTGTCGTTCGCTAGGTATGCTATACCTCTCCGAATGTGATCAAGGCCTGGCAGGGAAATTCTCCGAGGAATGGGGGCAGGACGCACAGAGAACGGCCCCTCAGTACTCCGGAGCGCCACATAGTGGACTGCCTCGTCCCCGCAGCGCTCCGAGAAGCGGCTGGGCTTCGGGGGTCGGGGGGGAGGCGTGTGACCATCCATTGTTCCCCCTGGGGGCGGCTTGTCGAACTGAAAAACATCTGAAGCTGGAGAGGAGGTGGCAGAGGCGTGATGATCGAGCGTCCTGCACAGAGGGGTGGAGCAGCAGGAGGCACTGAGGCGCAGTTCCAGGGGTCTCCCGGAGCTGAAGGGGGAGAGGATCTGACTGGCGCTGAGGGGCGAGAAGAAGACGTCCTCAAAGGCGTTGTCAGACGAGTTCTGCTCCAGGGATCTCTCAGAGTTTGAACAGCTGTTAAAACTAAAAAAGAAAATAAATTAATCTAAAAAAAAAAAACATCAGTCATGCATCTCTGCACACGCAGTTAGGAGTGAGCACGATGCTTTTTAAAAAATGTTTAAATCAAAGAAAACTAACATTCACAACCCAGTAAGCACCTTTCCCCGATTCTGCACACCGTTCATTGGAGTCAGCTGTAATGTATTTCCCGTATAATCCTTTAAGCACCATTCCACTCTGCAGTTCCCTGTGAGGTACTGTGAATTTGTCTCCATAGTGAATGCAAAGGTCCTTCAGATTTTGTTCTTTGCTTGTACTGTCTACATGTGCCACCATAGTGTCTAATGTCTTAAAGGGGATATGTTGCGCAGATGACATCACTGGGGTGCTCGTGCTTGTATATTCTGCGCAGTGATATGACTGGTGTGTGGAGATCAGTAGAAGAAAATAATTCCTGCATTAAACCGCCCCCTACAAAGTCCATAGATAATTTTGAGTACCCAGGTCATAATTTCTGGTAACAGACATTACTGTTAAATTTTTGGTGCTTTAATTACCACAGAAATAATACCTTCCATCCTTATTATTTATGAGAAAAGACTAACATTTCTACAGTCGATATCTCCGAAAGTAGGACACTCAACCCAACAGAGCAACCTAGATGGATAGAAAGCACTAAAGCCCTTCTAAATATATCTCTATTTTTTATTTTTGGGGTGAACTCCCCAATTAACTCAATTTCTGGTTTATGATCCTGCTATGGCTCTGGCTCCTGATACATTTTGATCAATCGTCCAAGTTAACGACTACAAGTTTTGGCTTTTTGCGAATAAACATCCATGGATCGCACTACACACGTGTCAGCGTGATTGCTTACGATTGCATTACCATGGAACAACACAATAACATGGAACTGCTCCAAAACTATACAGATGGACATGTAAAAATATGACTTAAGCGATGCTCTGCCATTCTGTGTCTTTTATAACCCCCCCCCCCAACCCCCATCCTTGGAAAGGCATCCACTTTAATTTGACTTCGGCAAACGTAGCTAACCTAGCTGCAGTGAAAACAGTCTGATTGATTAAAAAATAAATACAATTGGGAGGTGGAGGTAGCAAAAATTGTTAACCGGGCAGAGGTGGGGATGCGGCTGGCCGCTGAACACAGATACCCCCAGAAGGGGGTGGCATGGCGACTCGCCTGTTAATTTTAACCCTGCCGGTCTCACACTGCGACAGGACGAGGTAATCTGGCGGCAAGCTGGACTCGGACTCGCTGCGGCTGTCCTCTGTCGCGCTGGCGTCGGCAGTGAGGTCGTGACTGGCGGCGCGGGACACACGGGCGGAGTCGGTGGGTGACGGCTGGGGGGATGATGGGGCGTGAGAAAAGATGTGTGCAGACTCTATGAAAGACAAATCAAGAGACAGAGACAATGACCATGAATAGCATCTTTTTGACTAGCCAGCATTTCACAAGAACAGAAAAGAGCAAGTTCAAAGGTTAATCAGTTGTATTACCTTTCATTAATTTAATTAGGTTTCGTAACACATTTTTAGCAAAGTTTGACCAATAAATTGAGAAGCATTTGTAGTGAACATATGGTGTTGCTTTCTTGAATGAAATTCCCTATACTACCCACCAGAGGGTGCATGTCTGAGTCACTAAAGCAAGCAGGTGCTTGTTTTGGGGTATATCTGAAAGAGTCTTTAGCTTTTATAAAAAGGTCTGGATATCACAGCTAATGAGATTAATCCCCCACTCTCTGCGTAAACACTATTTGAATGTTTGCTCAAACAGGCTATTTACGGGAACTGTTTGATAAATGTTGACGTGCTCAACCTTTATCATCTTCAAAAAAAAAAAAAAACACAAAATATGGAGTGAGGTCCAGCCAGAAGATTGCAAAATGAATCACACTGCCCCCACATAACAATCTACAGGGTGTCATGGTGGCTGAGTGGGCAGCAGGGCCGCTTCACACCTCCAGGATTGGGGGGTGCATAGATAAATACATACACATCTGTACTGTTAGTAAGCTGGCAGGGCTTATTTCAAGCAGCGCAAGAGCGGCTATTTAAAAACCGCTAAGCTAAATGTTGCAAATTCAAGTTTAACAGGCCCTTTGCTCTCCAAATTCCAGAACAAAACTGTAAGTATCTGTAACTCACTATATTTAAAAGCACTTACTATAATTTCAACATGAAACATTTACAGAGATCACTGTTTTCCACATTATCTTTCGTTCTTTCTTTCTTTTTAAAAACACATCAACATCCAAAACTGCAGGGATGACAAAATACCGATTCAGGCGGCGGATCACAGAGCTAACAAGGTGAGGACAGATCTGGTGTCCGCAGTGTGTGGCACTTATTCCCGTAGGTGAGTGGAGAACTGAAGCACGACATGATTTAATACATTGCTGACTTTGTTCCCGGTGATGACAGTTGTACCCCCCACTCAAGCGAAGACTCTGATGTGGTTTCCCAGGGAGGGTTATAGCGAGAAACGCCGGTAACCTAACAGTGTGCTTGCCTGGGGTCTCCTAAATGTCATTTAAAACACTCGCACACCAGTATAGAAAATGACCACTTTATGTATAAGACCTAATCCCTGCTTCAGTTATTATGATTGATATCTGTGGCTTTTTTCCTCTCCCAGGGGACTTTGCCTTTCTCTGATCTTAACTGAAAATAGCACCAGTCATACAACTTTTTATCACATGACATAAAATGTTGCAAAAGTGCAGGAACACCCCCCCCCCCCCGATAAAGTCTGAAAAATGCATTTACTGGGTAATACTGCTTTCAGTTCAATGAATATTAGGCTCACATGTTTAGTTTTTTTTTTCTTCTGTAAAGACAAGTGGGAAGCCTTGCATAATAATGTACTTGCTTATTTTCATACTGGTGTTACACATCCGTCTTCTAGCTGCATGTGCTGGTAGGGTCACAGAAGGGTTTGGAGCGTAACCCACGCATCTACAGATACCATCCTACCCCAAGAATGAATCATACCATTTAAAAGCAATTATAAGAATGAAACCTTCAACATATAGCCAGTATAACATGGGATGGTGTGCATTAGGTTTTGTGTGGTGATGTCACTGCTGGGCCTTTGAGCAAAGCCCTGTACCCCAAAGATACCGGCAGGAGTGTCGCAAAAACAGCTGACTCTCTCTGACTCTAAATCTCACTCTCACCTGTATATGTGAGAAAAACGCCTTGTTCCAATGGCAAATAAAAACATGATCATTGTAAATTACATGCCCATTTTCATAAAATTACTACATACATAATATATGCCCAAATATACAATGAATAATATCACCTATCAGTGCACAACATGAAGAAATTCTGGAGGAAAGGTAAACACTGATTTCTTATGTGTATTAATACTTCAGCTTTTGTTTTCGACACAGACAGATCCCGTTTTGAGTCAGGGCTACGCACTGAAACAAAATCACAGCGGACCCGCTCATTAATGTTTCATGGCTTTAATGCGCGATGGTTAGATTACAGAGAGCGTACTCAGCTCGGCCGGGAGGTGTCCGCAGGAAGGCCCTCTCACGCGCGTTCACCCCCCGTCCGCAGGAAGGCCCTCTCACGCGCGTTCACCCCCCGTCCGCAGGAAGGCCCTCTCACGCGCGTTCACCCCCCGTCCGCAGGGAGGCCCTCTCACGCGCGTTCACCCCCCGTCCGCAGGGAGGGAGTTCACCCCTCATCCTCTGCCTGTCCCGCGCACGTCCGCTTACTGTCCTCCAATCAGTAGTGCAGGGGATTTTTAAGGGGTTCGGGTTTCACTGCAGCTGGTGGGATGAGTGCTTTTTATCTGAGTGCTGCAGGAAGGGTGACTGCAAGAGAGGCGATGACTAGACTACAAAGAAGATCAGAATTCGAGTCTAAGCATCTATGACGATGTGATGAAGTTTACATGCAGTCTGACAAAAACAAAATTATTGTTTGTATATGCCAAATATATGCATATAATTAGTATTATTAATACTAAACTATTTGAAATAAACAAAACCAAGACCTAATGTGAATAAATTCACTGTATAGTTATGTTAGACTATTAAAAAAAAAAAAAAAAAGGTGTAAATATTGTAGCGGTGGTGAGATGGCATTCATTAGCATTTCCCAGCATGCTCAAGAGCGGTGTATATAGCCTCTGGGTGTATTTCATCTTGTAAATACTTGTGCTGTGTCTCCGGTGTATGTAAGTGTGTTCACCTGTGTGTGCCCTGATCTGTGCTAGTTACTTCCGTGTTTTCTTGCCCTCTGTAAATAGTTAGCATGTGCGCATGCCTTAAAGTCCAGCATCTGACTACCTACTTTGTGGTAGGAAGTGGTTATTTGTGTGCGGTCCTATTAAAAATGCCCAATCAAAGAATCGCCCTCTTTGGAACTGCCTTGCTTCCCTTAGTTCTTTCCACTATGATGCTTGGCTCTGCTAAACACTACAAACTGAACATACAGCGAACAGAAAGATAAGCACTAATTTTACCATTGAGTGTGAAATTATTTGTTACTGGGGCTTTGCCAACTGTACCTAAGATACAGTAATGGACTCTGAGGAACATTTTTGTACCATAGTGGGTACATTAATGTTGTTTGTACCTTAGGGTACAAAATTGTACCAGGGCCAATTTATTAGCAACTGAATACTTGCTGCACATGGGCAGGGCCAACACTTGCTGTCTGACTAAGCACTAAAGTGGCTACGATGCTATTTTGAATGTGGTGAGATTGCTGGTGCCAGAAATGGTGGTTCCAGGATCACACAGACTACAATACATGGTGCAATGAACAGAAACTAGCCATGGGCAGCTCCGCGGCCAAAATACATCTTCTTAATTAGAGAGGTCAGAGGAGAACAGCCAGACTTTTTAAAGCTCTCTCTATAAACACGCAGCAAACTGGGTACATTTTCAAGGGGGTTCCCTGCAGGCCATTCAGCACCTGCTCTCCATTCAAAAGCCTCATTTATACGCTGCCTGATGAAATCACTACATCCATTCTTACATCATGTAAATATTTGCCACCAGCACTTTTCAAAGTTCATGTCGTAATGCGAGCGCTCGCGGTGCTCCATACGTTAAAGATAAGACGCATCGCTGCAGCATTCGCGTGCTCCGTCGCAAACTGCAGCGATAAGTAAAAGCTTGATTTTGCAGTAATTAAGCGAAATGTCAAACATTGGTGGAGCGGTGTCTCTCGTTCGGCTGTGGTTACTCAATCGACACGTGATTCAGCCGCTCCGCCATCTTATACCACATTTATCTTTCTGACAGGAAAGTCTCTGTCGTCACCTGAATGATGCTAAATCGTGACTTTCTGTGTCTGAGGGCAGCCGAGCTTGCTGTTGTAATGTCTCATAGTTGTAGCTGCTGTGTTGTTATGCCGTTATACTTAGATTCTGATCCTAAAATGATCCAGCAAAGTAGCTGGAGTGCAGATAAGCTGCAGGTAACTTTAGGTGCTTGCGCTAATTACATCGGATTATCAAGCAGGGATGTTTACAAACATAAATTGTTCTTAGCTGTGAATTACAACAACTTAACTAAATTTGCTTAGGATAATTTGCTTAAGATGTACCTTTTTAAAATTGCTTAAAGTTAGGGTTAAAATTATGTGGCCTTACAGCCTGCCAGTTAGTGGTGGCCTTAAGTGTTTGTGCTTCAACTCACACCCCTGTATTTGAATATATATTTGAATATTTATCCATCCTTCTATCCAGACATCCTTGCTGGGGGGGGGGGGGGGGAGCTGTATAATTTGAATATTTGCTGGTTAATTGCTTGAGAACTTTCTATATCTCCCATTATCTCCATTTCCCCTAGCTTGATAGGTCTCCCTTGCACAGTACAGCAGTCAGCTTGCTGCTGTACTGCCTCTTTTGTTAGGAGGATCAGTATTGTATCCCAGGCAAAACACAGCACAGGGCTGGCATAGACCCTCGAAGGGATGCCAGTCCATTGCATGGCACGCAAACACACGCTCTCAGCAGGACGCCAATCACAGCATGTCTTTGGACTGTGCAGGAAGCCCTACAGAACACGAAACATGACAGAGCAGCAGCGGGATTCAATCCCCCACCCCTAGGGGTGTAAGACAGCCCATAGTGACACCCTTCCTGCAACATCCTCCCCTTAAAAACTTACGAACCTTTTATGATTCACAATAGGGTGCTGTAAAATGATATTAAACCTTAAATTGTCAAGTGCTCTTAATGCCTCGAGGCAGAGAAGTCGTTTGGTTTATGGAGCAAATGTATAAGAGCACATGGAGTAAAATTGATTAAGTACCACAGCCCTTTTAAGCTGGATGCTCAGCTAATTAATGTTTTATCATTTTGCCCTAGGGCTTCCAATGCCCCCCCCCCCCTCCCCCAGTCAGAATGGACACAATTCTCAGAAGTTCTCTCCTGAATGCATAAAATATGTAAACGATGTCACAAGGCTCCTCCCACCTCTTTCATCATTCAACGGACTGAAGTGGCATATCTGACTGATATGGGACACCCAGCAGTTCATCTCCTCCTCCGTCTTGGCCACCAAGTAGTAGACACGGGCCAGGGTCTTCACCACAAAGAGGGGCTGGTTCTGGAACTCGCGCTTGACTAGCTGAACGTCGGACTCCATCTGCACCTTGCACTCACGCAGGTCGATCGAGCGAATGGGCTTCCTGGAGCTCTTGCTGCGGTAATACTCCAACACATCTGGATTGCCGCTCATGCGACCTCTGCGCAGGACGAACCAGCGCCTCCTCCAGGCCTGCGGAAAAGCGGTTTGCACAATTATTAAATCTTCAAATAACAATAAAAATGATTCTTCATGTGTGCTTTTCTCATGAGACATGTGGAATAGCACCTATGTTATTATTAGAATACAAGAGACGTTTTCTTGTAAATTTAGCGGAAATATTCTCCGGCGTATATTATAGTCCTGCAAGCGTCATACCACAATATCACTGGTTTAACATTACAATACAGCCTTATATGGATTCGACATACACAGACGCAGAAAAACATTTGATGTGTTGCTAGGAGATTATTTGTATTCATTTTGAACGTCGGTAATGCCGAGGGAACCGCCACGTCTCTCAGAGAGTATGCTGTTAAAATCTTTGGTGGCCTGTCTTTTTTTTCTGGGGAACTAGTCAACATTTCCCATAAGTGCTGAAAAGAGGAAGCTTTTTCTTCATAACTGAGGTTTTGGCTGGAACAAAAGATCATTTGTCATTTCTGGAAATGCTAAAGCAAAAAAAAAAAAAAATGCGCTACTCGCTAAGATGATTCAGTTCTGTGATGACACACGACACCAGAATGCAAGCCTTAAGATATACGTAAGGTATATATAGCACATTATACATAATAATTATTTTATTTTTATAATTATTGTATAATCTCCCAAGTGCTTCCACCGCAAATAAAAGATTACATAAGTCACTTCACTGTACTCTACTGTATTTTACTTGTTTCTGTTTATTTATATCTTGTATCCAGTCTCCTGCACTGTAGCTACACATTCATAACTTAAGTGGAACTGAATTAAGAAAAGGCAGAACAAAAACTGCTACAAACACTCAAGCAAGGACCTATAAAGCCTTTTTGCAGCGAGTATCTCAAAAAGAATGTGTTAGAGACAGGGCACAGTAAATGAACACCGGCTCAAAAGTGAGATAAACACCTTTGAAATGGCTCTGGAAATTCTGTCAGTTCAGGTCCTGCTTGGAAGGGGCAATTTCAAACTTCCTTTTTTCAAGACAGGTGTTGACTGTTTCAACCAAACCGACATAAACATGGTCTGATTTCCGCAGTTTTCCTGCGTCTGTCTGGAAGCGACTCTCAACGCAAGCCATAACATGCTACTTAGTATTTATTTATAAGTTACACATCAGCTATAACCTTTTCAAGCTTTCATTGGTTACGTTACGTCACCTGACTAAAATGAACAGGAGCAGAAGTAGGTTATTAATACCAGTGGGTGCGTTAAGGCTAAGTTTAAGCTTTCTGTGCGATGACAGTGTTAGCAGCTGGCAATGAAAATCAGTCCCCCGAGAAACTTGACGTATTCGTAAGATAGTAGCAAACTAAAAGTGAAACAAAAATGCATAATAACCACAAACGGCTGTTGTAGTAACAGAAGTCGTAATAGCAGAACTTGTATTATTGTTGTGATGGAAACATTTTATGATTTATGCTGCACACATTTCTGTACACTAACCCTAACCCACTCTATATTTTTTGGTGATGTTCGTAAACTTGTCACAGTTTTCACACATTGCACAATGACATTTTTTCACGGTCCTACTTTACTTGCTTAAAGCCGTCGTTTTACGTTCATGGCCAGACACAGGCGTGTGCATGTGAGAAGAATCAAACAGGGATGTGAATCCCTCAGCCTCTTCTTCTGAACCACACTACGGGTGACGTGGGTATGGCCGCCAGACTCAAAACAAACCAAATTCAGCAAATGACAGAAATGTCCTTGAGCCCACACATTTTCAAATTTTTTTTTGTTTTGTATTTTTGGATGGCTTATTTTAAACTTCATGACCTTCGCAGTTTTTTTTTCATATTAGGACCTTACTTGTTATCTTCAGTAAGAAGATATTTGGGGGAATGAAGACTATCCTCCAAAGAGATATATAAAAAAAAATACGTTATACGACACTTCATGAATATTAAATTTTTGTGTTGATTGATGGAACCAAAAAAATATGAGTACTTTATACTGCTTTAATTCAGATTTTTTTTTCGCTACCTTGGTCTTTTCATCAGAGTAAGAAATGGCAGTTTTGATGCAAAAGAATTGGTTTGATGTGGCTGGGGCTTAGATTTCAAAACTTCCGGGTTTTTCCCCTAAACCGTGGTTTACTATAGAAACAACATAAGATACATTTCCTTTGTACTCTTTAACATATACACCTCCTTATTAATGGGTAATAATTACAATGTTTCTGTGTTAAATAGTGTGGCTCCATACTGGTTATAAAAACATGGATGGATGGAGGGAAGGTATATTCAGGCTTGGGAAAATGTAGCCCTAAAAATATGCAAAGAAATTACTCAAATGCCAAAATGTGCTAAATATGTTCCATTGCTTCAAAAATGATAAATACATCATACAATTAAAAATACAATGAAAGAAGGAAACAGCGACAGAGAAATACAAATATTATATTGAGAATTATATTAATTTCAGAAATATACATGTAGGCACAATGTACATTATTATAATTCTGCGTCCAGCAAGACCGAAAACCGAGACTGTGACACCCTTTCAAAGGAAACATAAAGCAGATTAGAGTCCATTTCTAAAAGAAGGACCGCCATCAGCACCTAGCCGATGTGGCAATTATACAATAGTTTAGTGCATCATAGAATATATGCTATTTACAAGAGACACTTCAGATATATATTAAAAAATGTTCACATGGTACAAGATACACTATACTGTGTGCGTTTAAAGTAGATCACTTGACTTTACAATACTGTGCAACAGAAATAGTTTAATTTGATTTATAATAAAGGATGTCAGTGATATTTGAAATAGACCTACTTAAGTTGTGAACCAGGTCCTTACATAAACACTGGTATTGTCTGCAAAACTCTGTCTTTGCCCAACAAGGCTTCAAACATCAATAGGGGCTCCTCTGTACCTCCGACACCCAAACTGTCCACACAGCTGACAGGTTCTTCTGTAACTGTACACATTTGCTTACTGTGGGCATGTTAATGAACACACTAAGTGAAGAAGATACACTGAGGGAATTTATTGACTGGCTGACTGACTGACATTTAAGAAAATGCAGCTCAGTGCCGACAGCAATACAATCTGAAGATGCAGAAATAAGTAAATGGTCACCAACTATAATGCAGAAATGCATGGCGCTGAGTGCAGGTGTGTCAGCATTGGCACAGAGCAGGTGTGCCATGCCAGGCAGTCGGACATCAGTCTTCTACGGTAACAAATAAAGCTGCATTGACACAGTAACTGGGCTCAGTGGCAGTGTGAGGGATCAGGATATCATTCCTGTCCCTCTGGTCATTTCGGCGTTCCTGCTGCTACGTTCCTGTCGATATGCAGAGAGTTTTATCCACTATATACTATAAAGCTGGAATCTCAAGCTTGTTTATGTTTTATTAAGTCTGCTGGGCAGAATTACAGTTCAGGCACCCAGGTTATCACTTTTGCTGGGGGGGGGGGGGGGGGGGGGAATTG
>JABFEB020000002.1:671140-682798 GCA_019775895.2 Stomatorhinus ivindoensis | reverse complement strand
CCCAGTCAATCCAGGGATTTTCTGGTCCTGCTCCCCCCGCCCCCCCCCCCCCCAAAAAAAAAACAAAAAACAGATCTGTTACTGTTTCACTGCAGGAGAGATAGCTGAAGTATATCATTCAATTTTTGCCAGAAGTTTACAAAACTGCCATTCGGAGATCTGTGTGGTGCCTTAAGGCTGCCTGCATGGCAACAGGTTTATCTGTTGTTTCATGGTTTGCTGAGCACAAAGCAGCCTAAATAAACAAATAAAAGCCCAATCTCAGATTTAATACTTTATACTTTGTACTGCTTCAAAACGTCAAAATGCCTTTGGTCTTGTCAAGAAAGCCTGGAAAAAAGAAACCTTCACAAGCTAGATCTAACAAACACACAAAGCTGGGCCCTGCTTCAGCGTCAGCCGCACCTCAGGCCTGTGGCCCCTTCCGTAGTCAGCCCGGTCTTCATAGGAGTACGCACAATTAATGCTTTCTCCAGCTAATTGCCCTTCAACACTTGAGGAACATCCTTGAGACTGATTTTTCTTTCCAAAAGCGGCACTCATCAATCAGTATTGTTACCTTGTCTTTAACCCTGTAAAGTGGTTTAATGGCAACTGTGAATTGGGGATTTAAAAGAATGTGATGAAGGAACAGCAATGAACCATTAAAACGGCAGCTTAATCCATTTGGTTAGTATTGTGATGCAAATCGTCATATCATAGTGACCCAATTTTAAAGAAGACTTGATGACGACCTTGATACAATGACCTTTAGCCGCATAATAAACACCATTAAATAATCACTGTCAGACACCCATTTCACCTGCTCGGTATTAGGTGGCTGAATTGTACCATTGCTCTCCTGTAGAGGATGTCTTTAACAATAAAGATGTTTTACAACAGTGATGAAAGATTTCAATTAATGATGACAAGGGATAATCCCAAGGTTCAGAGATATAAGGGGAAAAACAGTCATGGATCCCTTAGAAGATGCAAGCAGTTATGAATCATGAATTCAACGACGTCCTGTTTTGCTTCTGTGTTTTAACAGCAAGGTGTGGAGTTCGTTCCATGTAATGTGAGTTTCCTCCAGGTATTCCAGTTCCCTCCCATAATCCAAAAACATGCGGTTAGGTTAACCGATATATCAAAGATACGAAGTTGGCATAACTGACACCTCCAAGTTGGCTTTAATAATGTTCAGTGGCCTCTGTTAGAGATTTTGGGCCCCGGAAATTATATCAAATTAGGCCCCCAACCCAGAACAATCCAATTATGTTCCATTTTTAGGGCCCCTGTCACTAAGGGGCCCCTGGAATCACCCTAATTAGGCATTATTCTATGCATCTCAGCCACACATTCACCATATTATGTGCCGCTGTATTGTCATTCCATTTGCTTCTGCAAGGAATCTCTCACTCTCGTGTTTATCTAATTCACCTTCAGGTGTGAAAATGGATATAAACCTGCTGAGCTTGTTTTCGATCAAATGTATAAGTCTTAAAAGCAGCTCGCGTGTGAACCCTGACAGAATCGCTTCTGGAGCCGGTGGATCGTTTGCCTTTCCACAGTCGTAACATTCTCATTTTGAAGTTTTTTTTGCCATCTGTAGGTTTCATAACTCACACAAATCATTGTGCTCTAGGATATACACACAATAATAGCTTTGTTAACAACAAAAGACCTTCTCTCCCTTTTCTCCTTGCAACTAGCAGAATGTAGTTTTGCTGTTACAGAGGTTGTTCTGTGACTTATCTTCTAAACGCTCTCCTGAGTTCACATTATTGTTCAGTAACCATGTGTCCCGCAAGTACATCACAAATTATTAGATTTCTTTATGTATTGATACAGGGTGATGTGATGGCTGAGTGGAGGGGAAGGGTACCCTGGTCCACCCCTGGGGGGGGTCGGGATTTCGAATTCCACCACTGTTTTGCGTGTGGAGTTTACATCTTCAGCCCAGAAGTTTTCATTTGAAAAGTGAATTGTTAGGTGAATGATCATCTATTAATTGCTCGCTATTTTGTTTAGCTACTTATGGTTAAGGTTAGGGCTGGGTAGAGGTTAAGGTTTCCTGTTGGGGTTAGAGTTCTCCCCGTAGAAAAGAATGGAGAGTGTGTGTGTGTGTGTGTGTGTGTGTGCACTGGTATCCCATCCAGTGTGTTCCCCAGCCCTATAATTCCTGGGATGGGGTCCAGGCTGGCCATGACCTCAGACTGGATAAATGGTTGAAAGATGGATGGATTTATTGACGACATAAACACCATTCATTTCACATAACCCATTGTGATAAGTCATGCTGGTGAAATGAGCCCTAACTGATTCAATTCTGCAGCATTTCTTCCTCACTTTGTTTATAAAAATACTAGCTTGCTAAAAGCTTTTGACACTTTTCCATTGTGATTTCCTTTTATAAACCGATGAAGGCTCTGTTCTTCAAAAGCTTTTAGCTGTTCTGTTTTTCTACAAGTTCGTTAGATGTTTGGGACCATACTTCATGTCGTGCCACCGGGCACTCGACTCGGCTGTTTGTGTTTTTGGTAAGAGGTTTGAGTCCTCATCTTTAATTTGATGACCGTAGCCCTTGACACTGAGGCTGATCACTTCCTGTGGAGAGGCTACAAACACCGCCACCTCAAGTGGGAACCTTCAAAGTTGGCAAGAGGCTGTGAAATATCATTCCATTCATTAGGTCTCTGGTATTCCCAAGCCATGGATATTCATTTAAGTGCAAGTATGAGCCAACAGGGTAAGGGATGTCCGCTTGGGGCTGGAGTTCTGTGTCTTCACGGTAGTGCAGCTCCACACCCAGGACTCCACACCTGCAACCACAATATTAACACAAGACTCTTTTCACGTTTGTGATTTAGGTTCTAAAAGGGCCGGTCTGTCATGCATAACCTGCGTTTATAATTGTTTTGTGAGAATCATCTTGGTAGGGTTGGTAAGCAGTGATGTGTAATACAGTGGACAAGAATTATGGGAAATGTGCATGCAAACAGAAAATACAAAGAACCGTTTCAGTGAATAAAAAAATTAAAAAATAAAAGCTGTGTGTAGGTGTTTGGGAATTAAACAGGCACTGGACAGTAGACTATATCTGGTCATAGGACTAATGTCAGGACTGTGGGAATATATATTTTATATTATTTTCATTCAGCTGCTGATCTCTGGGTTCTTCGGTTTCGTTTGGTTTGGCTCATTTGTACTCAGTGCTTCTGTCTCGCTCAGCTACATCGACTGCGTACCTGAACATCCCAAGTCTTGTAAGTACTGAGGATTTAGAGACGACCTGACATGTCAGGGTGTATAGATCACGGTGTGCCCATTTGTTTTTAAAGTTGGACGTTCCTTAGCTTTCTCCAGATGTTGTGACCTAGTCACCAGACTCATCCTTGTGGAGCAGCTGTCGACTCTTCTGATATACATGCTTTACCCTGCAGCTCTGGCTGCTCTTTGTCAAAAACTTTTACATAGCAATCAGAGTTGGGTAACTCATGTCCTGAGAATAAAAGTCCAAACCGGGATTTTGTTTCAACCAACTAGTTCAGAATAAAGAGTCACAGGCACAGAGTACTCAACTGGTTGGTTGAAACAAAATCCCAGGATAGACTTTTACTCTCAGGACATGAATTATCCAACAATTTAATACGTTATGAGATTTCATTCCATTCTGTGGGATAAATGTTAATGGTTCATTGATTTGTATTCGATTGATTTGTATTGACTCATTAAAGATTTTGGTTAGGAAGATTCACGTGGATAATGATGAGTGAAAGTCATTCTATAGTAGTTTAGTATGGTATGAAAGTAGTATAATATTATGTATTATGGTGTAATGATATAGGAGAAATTGATATTTACAGCTCTCTATGCTTCATTCAACCATTTACTCATAAGTTATTGTTTGCTTTTGTTGTTACTCTTACTTGAAAAACAAATGCTACACGTGTTTAGCCATTATACAATAACAATTGTATTTAAGCATCTAAGCTCATAAAGCTTCTCCAATTCTGGAAACTGCTTTAAGACTGAATGATCGATAGCTAGCATGCTCGCATCACCTATTAGCTAGCTAACTGCAGCGGGAGTTATTTTCTGCCTCATTTTATGTTCCTCATTCTTCTTTGCCGATAGCTTATAGAGAAAGTTTATTGCATTATAATGCTAATGTTAACAAGGCAGTTTCCACAGTAGAGCCAACCATGCAGAGATTTTATTGCTGGGAAGTAAATGCCCATGATCTGCAACTGCTGACGGTTAACGCGCAATCGCCATTTTCATGAATTTATATCCAAGACTCAACCATCTTAAACAACGTGTTCAACAACAAACAGAAACGTATGGTATACACATTGGCTACAAGGCCCAAGTACGTAATGCTGCCGTCAGTACCCGTGACCGCTAGCACGTGACCTGCAATACCTGCAATCCTGTTACGGCCTTATCTACTCTGGCCTGACCTTGTTATGTTCATTTTGCTGCTCATTGCAACTCCGCATGACACGCCATCAAAGGTCTATTCTACATTTCTAGTCGGCCACCTGTTCCTCAGTGCTGATTAAGTCATGGTATTTTCGCAGTTTGGCCTTCGTTTTGGACCCGCTATCCGAGCTGTTTGTTGGGGCTGTCATCCAGCAGATCTTTTGTAGTGCGGTCACCGCAGCATCCGCTACAACCCCACATGAGCGTCTCCTTGCTCTGATTTTCCTCCGGCTCTGGGACTGTAAGGAGGGGAATCCTTTTGTTTAAGATGGAGAGAGAGCAAAATCCTGCTTCCCGCCAGCCGCGTCCTACTCGGCAGATTTGATTTTCCCCCCTGACTGCCTGTCTCGTTCATTTTTAAGTTACTCTTTATGATATTTCCAGCGGGAAGGGTACAGCGGGCCGAGGCTTCCCTAAGGCTATTTTTCACCATCTGCGCCTTTTCCCTTTTCTCACCTGTGTTGCCAGTTTTTTTTTCCATTTATTTATTTTTTTAAGCAGCTTTTAATGTATTTTTAGAGGCACTCCAGAAGGCCAGGCCTTCCCTCAGCCGTGCACTGCAAACCACAGGAGGATGTCTCAGGTCTCCAGCTAGCTTTTCGTGAAAGTCTGTCACTGAAGGACCACAGCATTAGTCACCGCTTGGATGAGCTTCGTCTGATGCCCGTCTAGATGTCATTTTCCGCGTTTTCATCCGTGCTTTCACTCCTCCTCGCACATGAAGCACTCATCGCCACTCGCGTTAATAATTTAAGCCGTGTGCACACCGATGCTGATCCGTCCAGTGTGCCGTTTCAGTTTTGGTGGGACTATCTGGATTAAGCATGCCCCACATAATAATCTTTGTTGATGAAATTATACAACAAAAAACCTTCCATTATTGTGCGTGTGCCTAAGCGCCATATGATGGACTGACATCTTGCCGAGGTGGTTCCCCTGCCTTGTGTACTGTGCAGTCTGGGATAGGGCCCGTGTTGCCTTCAGTACAGTTTTAATCATCACAGATGTACCACAATCAGAGGCTCAGTGTGTAGCCCCCCGCCTCCGGGAATGGAGGTTCAGATTGCTGCCTCCTGTTCTCCTCTGTGTGGAGTTTTCATGTTCTGCCCCTTGCAGCTTCCTTCCCATAGTTAAAAAAAAACAAGCAGTTTTGTGAATCGGTGTCTCGTAATACGGGGGTATTTGGATGATTCCAAGGATGAGTCCTAAGAACTGAAGCATAATTGGATTGGTCTGGTTTGGGCACCCTGTGTCTAATTTGTACGTGCGTGTCCTACAATGGACTGAAATGCCATCCAGGGTGTCCTCTGGTCTCCTGGCTCATTCCCAGTACTTCTGGGGTGCAGGATCCAGGCCCACTGTGGACCTGTGCTACGGTAGTGGAAGACGGACAAGTTTATTTCCAGTGTTGGCAAAGCAAATATGACCCATGTCATGTCAACAACAATAAAAGGCCGCAATTAATTCCTGGATGCAGGGATGCGACAACGCCTGCGGTTGATGCTACGACACAAGAGAGGCCAGCCAGCCACCCCCAGCTGAACATATTAAAACAGAGACCTACGCTGGTGCAGCGTAATTCATGCAGACATCAAAGAAGGAGGCAGACGGTTGAGCTGTCACTGACTGTGAGATGGTGCTTTGTGATGCAAGATTCCAAAACACTCTTCAATAGGGTTGAAAAAAACAAAGCACATATACATTGACGCATATTTATACCTGTTCCTTATCCCAGTCAGCACAGGGCACAAGGCAGGGGCTACATTGCGGATAAGCTGCCTGTCTAGCACATAGCTATCCTAAACACTATGGTCATGTAAGATATGCTTATGGTCTTCGTGTCTTTGTGCTACAGGAGGAAGCTAAAATATCTTGGATTAAACCAGCATGCCAAAGAGAGATGACATCCTCAACCCCTAGCCAGCCCTAAGTTTAACCATAAGTAGCCAAACAAAATATAAGACCTTTGATATTTTTAGATTTTGATTGCAGTCACAGATTTTTCTAAAACCAAGTTTCCTCTGTGGGGACCGAGGAAATGGTCCCCGCAACGTCAAAACGACAAGTTTTTAATCATATTGTGGGTCCCTACGATGCAATCTATATATGAGTCCCCCCCCCCCCACACACAAACACACACAGAACGGCTTATGTAAAAAAAGCTGCTTTTTTGGTTCGGAAGAGCCAGGGATGTGTGCCGTTTATGGCATAAATTGTACTAAACCATTATTCCATGTTTTATAATACAAAACTATCCAGTGCTATTAAACTAGCTTAAATAAGCAAATGCGAAAGCGGCTCTGTCTCATTGCCCGCGTTTAATATTGGTCATCATAGGCTCTTCGTTAAATGGCAGTTGCATTGACTGTAAATATTTTACAGTTAGATTTTAAGCACATGAAAGAATGAAAAAAGGATTTTGAGGCTCATGAACAGCCTTCTCTAGTTTGAATATTTGAATTTCGCCTCTGTAATTTGTAACAATTGTAAGGCTTTTTATACAGCACTCCAATTTCAGATATCGGACTCCTTTTAACAGCATTCATAAAAGTCTCCACAACTTTGACTCAATATTCATGATGCTTAAGTCATTACTCCAGGATACAAAGGGACTAGCGTGTCTTACAGCTCATATCGATAATGAAGATCGATTGTTCTTAATGTTCTGTGAACGCTGCTTCTGTTCTATCTTCACGTTTCCTTAAGTGTAAAAGATTTCTCCATTAAGATTATGATTACAGTCACAGTCAAATGGTCCAATGGCACAACAATGGTGGGACAGACACTGCGCATAAGCACAGTGCCCTTTAGCTAGACACATTGAGCCTGTGGTCTGCTGGGATCGCGTCTACCTGTCTCCTCAGGGCTCTATTGACTTTGTTCAGTTCTGACGTACCTGGATGGCATACAAGGCTGAAGTATCACAATGTTTCCATCACTCCTGTTCAGGGCTTATGGAATATATCAACTGTAGTCACTTTCTCACATACACCTCACAAGGCTTTTACAATGCATTGTAATAATACATAAAAAAAAATCTGTGGTGCATCATTCATCCCTGTGGGGAAGTTTCAAGTATTGCTCTCCGTCAGAGACGCAAATACAGATGCATATACAGCTGAAAGCCAGTATTAAGGTCAGAGCTGTTGGGGTCAAAGTTTTTTGCTCAAGGGTCCAGGAGTAATATGATTACTCTGTCAGCCATGGGATTTAAAACTACAACGCCCCATAACAACCAACACCTCCCACCCACTGCGCTACACATCACTTACAGGTTCACTGGAAACATTCATTAAAAATATACATTAATAAACAACGTGCTTAGGCTATTTAATCGTATTTGGTGATGTTATTGCATTTGGTGATTGAATGACATCTGGTTTTATAAAGCTAATCAACTTTGTAAATTATTTTTTTCTTTGCTTATTAACGCAGCAGGGTAAATCAGAATAAACACTCGGAACATTAATCACTGATTGAAGGGAGTGATTCTAGGCAACATCTTTTTCCTGGTGAGAGCTGGAACAGGCAGGCGTGGCTATGTCATAGATGGTATGTGCAAATATAGCTGGCTAAACACAGCATTATGGTGTTGTTTATGAAGGACTTACAAATAAGCAATATGGTCAAATATTTTTATTTCCAAATAATTAGTCTGTGACAGGAACATTTCTAATGTTTATTAAAGGTCCGTCAATCCATCCTTTCAACCACTTGCCTGAGAGGGCACTGCTGGGGAGAGAGCCCATCCTAGGTTAAACAGGACACAAGGCAGGGGTACACTGTGCATGGAATGATTAAACGTATACAAGAATGTAAATGCACATTATAAGTCATAAAAATGATTTAATATTAGGCATTTATTCTAATCTTATTCTGATTTACTTTCCTCTTTTAATCACTGTTGCATTGCTACTGAGTACAGGCATAATAATTTAAAGTGGATGTGAAATATGCAGAAATAGATATGGTTCTATGTCATCCACAGCACTGTGTGTTCATATTCAATAGAAAAGTTCAATCTAATCTATCGAGCTCAGCTATATTAAATTCTATATTTCAGTAGGGATAGAGGGACAGTAATAAAGCAACATATTTTGCATAACCCTTCAATTTTGAATTATTTATGAAAACAAAATAGCTAAAATGCTAGTTGCTGCGTTTTAATCTGTTTATTGGCAACTACTTCTGTTTCATGTGAGTACCTTGGACCCAGTTCTTGACTTTTAGCATTTAGCATCTCATTGAGGTTAATGTTATAGCACAATAAAATATATAAATGATTCTTTGAGGAGTAATTAGATGTTTGCCAGTGTTTCGTTTTTGTTGTTCCCTGTTAAGCTGTCATGTGGCTTGAGATGTAAATAGCATGGCTTTACATATTATTATTAAATGGTAATATTTTGGTTTGTTCATTTTTGCTTTAGAAACAGCAAGAAAAAAAGTTAACTCATTCAAACAGGAATAGTTTGTGTGTGTGTGCGTGGATGGATGGATGGACATGCAAACAGGAGCAAACCTCATTTTAACCTGCACTCTACAATGCTTTCAGGCACACAGGGTGTCTTCAATGAGTTGAGACTTAGAACTTGGATCTGATTCACAGCCGCCCATTGTTTTGACAAGTGACTTGATTCTTCCCGCCACCGGTGTGTGAGTGTGAGTGTGAATGGGTGAATGTGAGGCATGGATTGTAAAGCGCTCTGGTACTCATAAGAGTAGAAAAAAGCACTATATAAATGCAGTCCATTTACCATTTGCCATTTTTAAAAGGCAGATGGACCAAGAGGCAGTGAAAGATCTGAGTCTATAGGATGCAGAAGAATCCAAGAAAGTACAGATATCTACCTTCTTAAAGGGTTTCTTTGTGTATTTTTGAACCTCTAATGGAGGAAGAACAAGAGTAAATGGAAAGCTATTGATAAATACCAAAGAACAAACATGAGTAAAACCAAATGTAGTGATTAGTCAATGTCAGTGTTCAGTATAATAGTGCATTAATAGGTTAATTTCTCATATGCAAAATAAATTTTGAAATACAGAATGAGGGATCATTTTATGTATCTAAAGCATGTATTTGCAGGGAAGAGTATATAGATAACCAGAAAGTATGTGCTCCCAAGCTGTGAACTATATGCTGATTGTACTTGAGATCTGCTGATTTGCAAAATGCATGCATATACTAGCAATGCGACACTGAACCCCGTCTCATAGAACAACGTTGTGCAGTACTTCTGCTTCCTGCCGATATTGAATGTCAAGCTGTCTGACAGACTGGTAATGAAATATTATTGTGAAAATTATGGTCAGCATTAAGTGCTTTTCTTACTTGTGAAACCTCTTTCAGTAATTTATGCATCACTCAAGTCTCAGAATGTCCTTCATCCATGTGTATTCCCTCCCTCATCCCCCCTATTTCCAGTTCACAAAAATTCAAAACGTGTTCTTGTTCTGCAAGCTTTAAGCAGCATTGATATAATATTGAAATTTTCAAATTGAATTTGTATAGACACAGCTTATCAGGGTACATTTTAAGACACGTGCCCCAGTGAGATGCATTTTTTCGTATTCGAGATGTGTCCCCCTTTTTTAATGCCAGCTTTTAGTATGTACGTCCACTTGGGGGCGTTTCAACTCTGCTGTAAATAACAGCTCAGCAGGCCGACCATGCAGCTTCTGAGCCGGTGCGCATCTGTTGAATAAACACAGAGGCGAATAAACAAAATGGTCCTCGCAGGGCAGTATATATGCATCTGTTTTGTTGAGGAGAGTACGATCCTGTAACTTAGTGAAGATGAAAAATATATATCGATTTATAATGTATTAATTTTTGTTTTGCTGAGGTAAAAATGAAAAACCAAGAATGCTAATGCAAATAATAGAATGTAATTTTTATAACACTAATGCTATCGGGAATCCAGTTACCACTGGAATTGTACATACGCCTAGGATGGAACACAGAGCCCCGCTCTTTTCAATTCACTTCACAAATGACATTGGGGCTTTCAAGCAAGTTCGGCAAAGAGCTACAAGAATAGGCTGTGGTCTGAATGGGCTGCTATTGTAGCTTAGTGGCATTAAATCTCTTTAGTCTCGGTGCAAAGGCGACGAAAGAGGGGGACATTTAAGTGTACAATATCCTGAGGGGGCAGGTAAGGTCAAACCTGAGGACAAGTTTAATGTTGGTATTGATTCAAAAATTGAAGGACACAAATTGAAATGAGCTGTGTGCCAGTTTAGATCAAAAAATGGAGAAGAACCTGCAGTTCCTTAGCACCATGACCTTAGACCTCCAGGCCCCATGGCTGCATGTTATACTGGACCCCCAGCCCACAGCAATACAATTATGTTACCCCTGCTTAGCACAGAAAGTATTTTGGCTCATTTAAATAAATAAGCATCCCTCATTTTTATTAGTGCATTCGTCTGTTCATTTATGCGTTATTTTGACGAGGATAGCCGAAAAGGTATAGTGTACTGTGGCGTCATTAAGTCTCAGCAGGGCATTTTGAAATATTATACAAACAGGCATCTCAGATCCCCATAACTGCCAAGATGAACTATACCAAGTATCTCAGTTTTACGGCCCTCATAAAACTCCATCCTAAATTGCACCCGAATAACGGCCTGCTGATAATTAACACATAATGAGGCTCGCTGACAGCACTTTCAAATAATCATAATGAAAGAACATACTTTTGAGTTGGCGCTTCGCAATAGGTGTACCTTTCCTTCCCAGAGGTCTCCCAAGTATGTTTCATGTTTAACTCTTTGTTTTCTTCTTGTCCTCTGGAAGTTAAAGCTTTTGGCTTGATTAACACTAAAGGGGTGCTGTTTGGCTTAAACCTCATTCTTAAAAGCGAATGCCTCTTTATATTTTATTGCATGTAGCCAATGGACGTACAGTATGCGAGGTAAATTGGCTGTTTCAACTAGATAGTGTGTCCGGTAACAAAAACCGTTTCAAAGATGTTCCAAAAAACCTGAATGCATGTTTGAACCATGATACATATCAATACTAATGCTTACTTTTGTGAATTCTAAGAGTGACCCCTTTCTTTAGTTTTCACAGTGCTGCTATGATCTCAAAGGACCAGGCAGAATTGTAATATTGCAGGCCAGGGGCATCGCTTTGTTGCCCGCCACCCCCCCCAATTGGCTTAAGTCATGAATAGATTTTGCCCTTAACCCCCC
>JABFEB020000002.1:654272-671118 GCA_019775895.2 Stomatorhinus ivindoensis | reverse complement strand
TGACCAGTAAAGACTCAGCCCCCCGATCCATTCATCTCTAACTATGCCCCTGGTACAGCTGTTCATATAATGTAGCCTAAAATATTACGTAATCATGCAATGATACTTTTGGAAATCGTTTGGTATTCTTATGCAGTATGTGATACTTTCAAAAGAAAATTCAAAAGAAAATCGAATGGGAAGAAGCTCAGTCTAACATGGTAGCAAGCGATAAGTGAGAATGTATAAATAACGCATAGCGAATCTCATTACGTCCCCAAAATAAAACTTAATTGTACAAAATTAAAAACAGCATTTTGAGATGTGCTGCTTATAGGTTTAGAAACATTTCACCGAATTAAGTAGAGTTCAGGTGTTAAGTATTAGTGGATATTCGGAAGGTTTGAAAGAAATTATATGGTTTCCTCAGCTCTTTTGTCAGGAGATTTGTAAGGTTCAAATCATTTCAGACAATAGCAAGCATGACAATGTGACAGAAGTTCTTTTTTTCTCTGTAGATTAAGCAAAATTCACTTTTATAAGGTCATGTTTAGCTTCATCATAACCTAGAAATGCCTTTGGAATAACACAAAAGCTGTCTTCAGACTTGCCAGAAGACGTCGGGTGTTGTGATGTCTCGGTAATGAACAAGCAAATTGAGTGCCAAAGATAAGGTAATACAGGACAAAAAATTCAAAGCAGCCCCACGCCCATTGTATTATTTGCTCCATTTATTTTCTTGACGTTGATGTCCTTCTTTGGTGATTGTGTCGTGCAGAGTTTGTGGCTAAATGCATCTCATCATTTCCTCACCGCGTACTAAAACTTTCCCCGCTTGTTTGTGTCTGTGTATTTCTGACAACAAATGAGAGGTTTTGTGTCCAAGGATTGTTCCCTAACTACATTTTGGATAATGCGAAACCAGTGACTAGGGGAACATTGCAAGCGGTTTCAGGCCATTTACACTGTTCATACCAAGGGTAATGACACCACCAATGCTGACACTTCTCTTGTTCATTCGGGTTAATATTACTGGGCAAGCTTCCCCTGCCTCCTCTGACCTTCTGGGCCAGTCCAGGTAATTCAGGACATCACTGAAGTTTCTAATTTCTTTTTTTTCCCTCTTGAATTGAGGAATGCAAATGAGTAAACATGTCTGTTCAGATGATCTAATGGATTGTTTGACATTGCAATCTTGTCAGGACACACTCATCTAAAAAGAACAAGATAACACAGGCCTGATTTGGAAGCCAGAGAATACACAGGCAGGGCCCCCATAATATGTCTTGGTGTGAGTTTGATTCACATTCATGGCAGCAATTATTATGCACAGGTAAAGTAAAGTGTTCAGACTGTTATCTTAAGGTCTCCAGCTGTGGATTATCATCGATGTTTTGATTAGGATTGCAAGAGTGGTCAGTCATGGTTACAAAAACAGTTACAACCTCAGAAACCTAATTTATAATTAAAAGATAAATACATAAATGGAAATGTTGAGTATCTCATGTAAACAGATTTAGTGTAGGGATCCCCTGATGAAATCACAGACTCCGCTCAGTTCATTCTCAAAACCTTGGGAACTAACTGATAGTCTTTCCCTAGTGACTGAAGCAATAGCAAGAGATCGAAAGAAGTAGGTAACTCATTTAAACAAGACAGAGAAAAAGTGTTTTAAGCCTTGTATGCCAATAATGGTAATTTAAAGTCAATCTGCACCTGCACATGTTGTTGTTGATGTGCTGCTTGGACGTGACATTTGTCATTATTCAAGTTGAAATGTTCAGCACCAGCAGAAGGGTGTTTAAGGAATGTTATAGTGTCAAGGTAGTAAATCGATATCAATACTGCACGAGAGCTCTGGCCATTTTTAAAAATGGGTTCATGTTTGATGAAGTGCTATAATGTATTTAATGTGTATTTAAAATCAGGATCATCTGTAACACAAAGATGCTTAGTGAACGCATTACTTTAAGCTGTAATTTAGTGTTTTTCATCCATGAGTGGTTTATCAGTATATATGGAGTAACACTGCATACATAAATGGAGCTGGCAGAGCGGTTACTGTTGTTACCTTGCACTTCTGGGACCCGGGTTTGAGTATCTGCCACGCCTCCATGTGTGTGGAGCTCGCATGTTCTCCCCATGTTGTTGTGGAGATACCCCCAGGTGCTCTGCTTTTCCCCCATAGTCCAAAAACATTCTGAGGTTAATTGGAGTTACCATATTGTGTGTGAGTGTGTGCTGTGCGACGGGTTGGCACCCTGTTCGGGGCTATTCCCTGCATTGCACCCTAGCCTTCAGGATAGGCGCTGGACCCCCAGCAATGTATAGTTGTACAATTCTGTACACATGAGTTATGTGGAAACCCGGCTCAGAGCATTTATCTATCAGGGCTGCCAGAATCAGAAGATAAAATGTTTCATTCATATAGGGATATAAGGAATGCAGGGTACGCTGCTGCAGGAAGTCACACTTGATGGTTTATTCTTGGTATCAAGAGTCGAAGTTTGTGTCTCAACCACATGTGTGCCCATGTTTGTTATGTGCAGGTACAGTATCATCCATCCATCCATCCATCCATCCATCCATCTACCTTCTAAACAAAACACCATCTTGCACACACACATACAAACATGCTAAAAGGACAGCCAACACCAGAGTATAACAATATAACAAAGTTCATCAGTATTTATAAATTTTATTTTGTATTGTACTTGTTTATATTTGTAGAAATACAAAAAAAGACTTTTAGTGGTTCCACCTAAATACACATTCATCCTCCCCTATTCCCTCAAATGTAAATGTTATCTTTTACTAATCACTAATAGAACAGGACAGTCTATTCTAGAGGCTTGGGGACTACGAGTAGAACCAGAACAAATCTTACGACTTTGTAGCGAGTGAGTGATCACAGCTGATTAGCAAAGACCACATCTGATATTTATGCTCAGAGACCACCGTTTGTAGACTACTACAATACTAGTGAAGACTACTATACCAACTTAATTACTTCAAATATTGTCCCTTAGAAGGCAGTTTTAATTTCAGAATGCAGATACAGTCCATAGTGTTTACCGTTATACTATATATAGCCAGAGCTACGCCATTACCACATAAATAATACAGAGTGAAATTAACATTTCATTTCTTTTTTATTATTCTTCTTCTGAGATGTCAAGTGGTTCTTTTTGTTTGTCATATTTTTGGGAAAATCTATATTAAGTCTGAAACATAAGATTAATTATTAATCCTACAATGAAAGCTATGATGTACTGTGGAGTAGAAAGCAGAAAGCTATCAGTATACTGATTTTTCTCCGTTAAATCATTTGTAAGTTACTGATAAAGTGATATGGAGAATTATTGGCATGCATTCATATTAATCATGACATTCAGATTCAGTTCATGGGAATTTATGAATATTTACATGATACTAAGTTTCCTCTCCTGCTTCATGAAATGAAAATATCACAACAACTTTAATGTTTTAGTAATATTTTTAGTAATATTTGAATTGCAGGTGTGAATTTATACAGCGTGTTTGCGGGCGTTAATCCTGGATACGTCTGGCAAAGTAGAATGTTTATGTTTTGCTTGGTTCCGCCACTTGTAGTAGACCCTCCTTCATCAAAGCTGACTTGAGGTCTAAGATAAGACACCGGAAAAGCGATATTCCCGCATGGCCCGGCACTGTGTAGAAAGCAGCCGCATTGCACCCCAGGTGCAAATCTGCACACATCAATGCGAGCACAGCAGCGGTAGCCCCAAGCAACATATGCAGAACAGCCATGCTGTGAAGCAGCCTTCTCCCGGCAATCACATTCGCAGTGGCTCAGTCACACGCTAGCCTCCAGTGCACTGCTTGTTAAATGTACCGTAAACCTACTAATATACCCATGTTTGTATGGAGCGACAGACATGAGAGAGGGCACTTGCATCGCCGCTGCTTCACTCCTGCCTCCTCTATCTGCTTCTTTTACAAATGAGGCCAGGAACGAAGGTGAAATTATAGCTGACATGCACGTGTGCGGAGCATATTTAGAAAAATGTTTATTGTGAGCTGAAGAAAATCTATTAGACATATAAGAGTTCTGGCTTATGATTTGAAAGGCTGCAGGAAAAAAAATTCGAAGTATAAATTGCGTTTGGTCCGTTTCAGTTGTAAGCGATCTGACTGATGAATCAGTTTCAGAACCAAAGAGCAGTGTGGGAGCACAGTTGGTAGCATCGCTGCTTGAAAATTGAAGGTTTTCTGTTCTCCCCGACCTACCCCCCCTCAAACTTTATATGTAACCAAGATGTTGGCCTCCACCATTTATAGAGATGCTACTTAAATTAATCACTGACACTACATTAGCATGTCAATGGCCTGATTTCACATGATTTTGTTTTTTTCTTCTAAATATAGTTATAATTTGAACAAACTCATTAAATTCTTTTTGAACTGATTTTTTACTATGTTATTAACCGGAAAGGTGGTTTTAGTGTGAAAAAATTAAGTCCTTCCATTTTATTTCCATTGCTTGTCCTTGTCCTGGTCAGTGCCATGGGCCAAAATGAATTATTTTAAATTAAGACAAAATTTACACACAATACTCCAAATGCGGTTTGATTTCTCAATTTCTTGTGATATCTACCACCCAACCTCAGGGATATTTAATAATATATCGATGACGCCTGCCATTAATAACTTCTCCAATATTACAGATCAGTTTTGTTGCCCCATATTGTGCCATCAGACTGTAAGATTTTTATCCACTGATGTATTTAGTTGAGGTTAATTGCAAACTCTGTTGCTTAGCAACAAGATAAAATGTGGCACTAAGAGATGTCTGCTAGGTGGGCAGACAATTGCATGGCATTATCATGGTTAGAGCAACCCAGCCCTAGTTGGAAAAAATCATTTATTTTTTCTTTCAAAATATTCCACATGACATAAAATATGCATTTTATGTGTCGGAGTAATGCTCCTCTTCCAGCCTAGCATACACAATTACTGCTGCAGTGTTATACCTGATTCGTTTTTAAATATATCAGTGCTGAATAGACACAATTTCCAGCATGGGGAAAATGGGCGCTACAATGAGTGATTTCACAAGCACTTCTGAACAAAAGTACTTGGACACAATTATATAATTTATAGATGTTTAGCTATGAATACACATTTACAAATGTGCGTCTCTACAAGAGATGGACAGACAATGGTGGTGCCCCTCAGTAGCTGATTCTACCCTTAAACTTAAAAATAAACCCTGCATGGCTGTTTAAGCATCTTTTCTGAAAATCGTGTCAGAGACGTTTTGTTTGTATATGGAAATAAAGCAGGATAAGGTGGAACTGTACAAGATATTCACAATGCCACCTGCTATAAGTAAACAACCTGGCAATGGTATCATTCTTAAAAATGTTACATGTTCTTGAACTCTAATATTTCACCTTTATGTATATGTGTGTGTATGTCTGTGTGTGTGTATATTTGTATGTATAGAGTGTGTGTGTATATTTGTATATATAGAATGTGTGTATATATTTGTATGTATAGAGTGTGTGTGTGTGTGTGTGTGTGTGTGTGTAATGCACCGCCAGCACAGCACAGCACAGCCAGCACAGCACAGCCAGCACAACACAGCCAGCAAAGCCAGCACAGCACACCCAGCACAGCACAGCACAGCCAGCACAGCACAGCACAAACATCCACAGGCATTGGTTCAGTTGCTTGACTGTCTTTTAAAATTCCTTAAGTCTAATTTACACAAGGCAAACAACTTGTTAATTACGTACATCATTAGGGAACCAAAACTGGATGCAAACAAAGCAGGTGAGGCCTTAGCATAAATTCCAGGGGCATCCGCTGGGCATCTAATGCGAGATGCTGATGAGGCGTGTCCTGTACCGCCCCTGAGGTAACCCCCCCCCAGCTGCAGGCGCATCAGGTGATCAAAGGTGACTGCATGAGAGCGCCGCATAGATTCATCACACCCAGCCTCGCGAGGATCATTACAGACCTACGACTACAGCATCGGCAGGAAGACAGGCAGCACGGAGACATGTGAGACACGGCTTCTTCAAGGCCAGATGGGATATCACAGACTTTCTTTCAATATGGGGGATTAGAAGGGATGGGGGGGCGGGGGGGTTTGCTGGAGAAGGGTCATACCAGCTGTACATAACTGACAATTTGGAGTGAATTTGAGCATGATGTTCGTTTCAAAGAATCAGAGGGACTCCACACAAACTATGAACGTATATGAGTTAGCAGACAAGTGCTAAGTTGGAGAGGGTGTCCTCGCTTAGCCACTAGTTTTTAATAGTTTTTAAAAAGGTAAACGTCTTGCCGAGGTCTGGTCCTCACTTTCAGGGAGCAGCAGTATTTACAAATGGGATCGTATGCAATGTCTTCTTGCTAGCCTTCTGTTTTGTAGGTCTGACAGGCATGTTACAAAACATATTTGTGAATTACAAAGAAATAACTAGATGCTTATTGAGTGTCTCAAGTTAAATTATTTTAAATTCTTATGAAAACATGGATTATTTTTTTATCTTACCAAGATACCAAAGGAATAATTCAGATTTAATAACACATTGTCGCTATCAATACCAGCTCTTTAGATGATGTTCAGTTGTGCCATATTATAAGGAAAAGATGACTTATCACATTTAAGTATTTCCACATAGTAATTTCTGATTCCATCAGATAATAAATTTCCAGAGTGCATTTATTTCAATATAGAAAATCATATACTGTTACTGTGAAATATATGATAAAGATGTTATCTTAAGGCATTGATTTATCTAACATGAATATAGGCAGTTTGACCCACGATAGTAAGGGAGAGGATAGTCTTTATTATTTACAAGATGCATTTTTCCCTCTCACAATGTAACAGTTTGGAAAACATTGTAATTTCTTGGAACAGGGACCATACTATTTCACATCTTGCTATTTACTGGACCAAAATGATACTTGGCATTAATTTAGCTACGCAAATGATTGTGAAGTGTGATGGTTGGTCATGCAGCTACTGATGTATGACTGAACTGAGGCCATATTTAAGAAACTATTTTAGAGAACAGCAGTGCAATAACGATGCAGTGGGAGGAATCCGGTGAAGGATAGATGGTGCACGGACATCTAGGCACTGCACTTTTTAGACATGTTGTGTTTGCAGTCCTTGCGGATTTTAATTTAGGGCAGCCAGCGGGTGGGAGGGAAGGCGTTTGGTCCGAAGACCCACGTTTGCAGGAGGCCTTCAACTGATGATGAGCAGACTTCTGGAAGGCAACCATCACAAAAAAAACCCATCAGATCAGTGTGGAGTCAACATTATACATTATGCCTGGAACATGGGCAGGACAGGCATATCACATTATAGCAGACTAATATCTGTAATGTAAATTTTGAGGAAATTGTGATGGTTAACTGCTGTGTGTCTTCCATAATGCCATTGGTCAAATACATATGCATATGCAATTAGGCCTGGAATGAATAAGTGTTACCTGTGATAATAATTATTATTGTCATTATTATAATAAAGGTGATTTAGTTTTTCAGCTGAAATGCACTTAATGAAATGCTTAAAAAAAATAGAGAAACTATGACCATAGCCAGGAAAAGCAGTTATTAGATAAAATGGAAGAATACTATCAAAAGGTTTAGTATATGCAAAGTTACCATCCATTCAATTACTGTATAGCGGAGTACCCAGAATAAACCATGATGACACAGGTAGAACATGCAAACTCCACGGAGGCAAGGGAGACACTCAAACCCAATTCCCAGAGGTGTGAGGCATCAGTGCCATCCACTGCAGCACCATGCCGCCCCACCAACAGTCACATTAACAACTACTTTGAGGGCTGTTCAATCAGTGCTGGCACTTATGTGATATCCAATTAAGACAAATGGAGAAGCGTGACACAGTACACAGCAGGTGAAATTAGGATCAGGGCTGTTCGGGGTACCTCCCTCCTTTGACTCTGTTGGTGAATTTACCCATAATTGTGTGTTAATCCCTGTCTGAGTACCTTGGGATGGGCTGGTCTTCCCTCCAAGCTGTACTGTTGATTACTGGGACCCTTCAGTGATTACGAATATAATGAAAAAGAATGTTTCTGTGCGATTAATTTCACATTTAGAAAACATACATGTACAGCCTCAACAAGAAAAAAGTAAACACTTTAGTAACACTTTTAGTAAACAAAAAGCATAATACATTTTAGCCATGAGTATTACGCATTATGACTGCCTCGTGAAGCTTTCATCTATGATACACTTCAGATACCTTTATAATGCAGTACGATGCATCTTGTATGCTTATACCAACCATTATAATGGATTATAAAAGTAACTATAGTGCATTATAGATGAGAGCTTCATAAAGCATTCATAATGCATACAATACATAGTTATAATGTCTTATGCCTTTTATTTAGAGCCATGTTTATAATGCTTTATGAATGCATTATTATATGCTATAAATTACTGAAAACATGGCCTTAAACAAACAGTTACCAAAACAAACATGCATTTAAAAATGAGTTAAATGGTCCATGTCCCTCTTTTCACACGCCAGCATGCCTCAGTTTTAAACTTCTCAAAACTAACTGGCCAGTAAAACTGTTTGCTTGCAAACACACCATGAAAGATCACGTTGTAATGACCCTCTGGGATGAGCTCCAATATTCCAACAGCCAGCTCGGGGCTTTTTATTAAGCCAGTGTCTTTTTGACCCTTCTTCGTGCAGGTCAATGGAGAGTCAGAGGACTTCCATCCTGAGCTGAAATCTGACTTCCAAATCAGAGAGTTCACTTTGAGTGGAATGTAGAAGAGATTCTGCCCCTAGCTGGTTGTAGAAGATAGCTTTAATGAAAAGCTAAATACTTAGATTGTACTTACAATTTCTATTTAAATCATAGAGGATAATCCAAAATAACCCTACAACCCTAAGCTAGGTTCTGATGCTAAGTCTTCTGTAGGACTGGACCGAATAGTTTTTTTTTTTTTTTTTGGATGTCACACTTCAAGTCCAAAGCCAGATAATCTCAGCAAACAATAGCTGCTGTGCAATGAAATCGGCATGTTTTTGGAGCAGCTATGAAAGAAGCAGCTCTTACTCGCAGGCAAGGAGTCTGGTTATACGGCCACGCGACAAGCAACAGGCATCTACAAGGATTATCTTTTTCTATGCAACATAAGTAAATCTATCCTTTAACAGCAACAACAAAACGACGGCCCGCTGCTCCGAAGCAAAGAGCCAGTAATTAAACTAAGAGGATAATGATGGTGTTTTCTTCATGAACTAACTAGTAAAGACTTAATGACTAGTAATGACACTAATCTAACAAGGTATCTTGTGTTGCTTCTCCAGGAACTGCGATCTGAGTAGCAGAAAACTCAGTAGTATGAATGGGTTCCTCTCGTTATTCTTTTGTGCAGTGCATCCCGCTTACCAAAAATCAAAAATCCATCTTATGGCTTCTGCATGAGTGATATTATGGAGTCGCACAGATTTTGTGACAACATGTAAATGCAATAAAACGACCGATAACACAACTCATCACACTTCAAGACTGATTTCATTCTATTTGGCAGGAAAAGTAAGCAGTATTCAATATTCTGCTTATTAAAGCCAGCGAACTGACAGCCAAACTGTGGGCAGGTGGAGAGCTGATTGCGAGGGATAATGATTTGATTAACAAGTCCATTATAAGAAACATGCCGCGTTTGATTTTCTATACCTGCCCAAATAATCGTTAAACAGATGTCTGAAGTTGAAGCATAAAAGGCTGTTTTGAGTGTGGTTTTAGGGATAAACCTTAAACGTATTTTTTGAGTGACTTGTCTAGAAAAACTTCTAGACTAGCGTATTCAGATGAAGCTGCCCCACGGACTTTGAGTTCCTATTTTGTTGCCGAAAGGTAGATGGCTTCCAGCAAGCTCCCTGCCAAAGAGACCTTCTCCAGCGGTGAGTTCTGAGGTTGAGGGGAGCTGTAGGGCGCTCTGAATTTGGAGTACAGAAAATGGTGGAAATATTAACATGTGAGCTAGTGCTCAACAGGTTCCAGGGAGTTCTGCTGGGTGCAGGCATGGAACAGCCATCACTGGCAGAGATTATGGTGTTGGCTTTTACTATTGGGGGAGAATCAAACAGCTCATTAAAAAGTGTGGGTCTGGAGTAAAATTTGAAAAATAATTCCCGAAATCCCGGGGAAAACTGAAAGGGAAACTCTGAAATCCTGTGTGGTCACATCTCTCAAATTAAAGCAATGATTTAATTTTGTTAGTGGACGTCAGCATTAATACAGGGATATTTATGCTGAAGCATTTAAGTTCATACGCAGTTGGGCTAGCTAAAAAAAATCAAGAGCTGTAAATGCAACCTGGCAATATGTCAGTCTAAACTTTCCTATAATATTAAATTCAGTATAGGTAGTCTTCAGTACTACAAGCGAGAGCATTTGAGAAACAATGGATGAAGATCAGTTATACACAACATTGTGATTTTAAACTGTAAGGGATTTTCAAAAACATTAGCAAAACATCAGTCATATGATAACAATGATGATAAAAACACTTGGATTTCAGGATTTCAGTCCAAAAATGGAAGCAGTTAGTTTTTTTCCTTTCCTTTATGTGTTCAATGAATCCATCTTTCCAAAAATCCTTGGGAAGCAATGTCTGGGATTATTTAGCTGTCTCAAGATGGTCATTGAGTTGGAGGTCTCATTCATTGTCTTCAAAGTAAATTAGTGAGGCTTCCGGGTGCTGTTAGCTGTGATTTATTGGTCTGCATTGTCTGCATACATTTTCTTTTTAAGTGTGTTGGCTTCTTTTGTATTTCCTTAGAATGGCAAATCCATAATCTACATAATGCATCTGTGAAGGCTGTAGTCATGACAATAACCTCATTGACATTTTAGACATTTATCAACATGCTCTAGTCATTTTTGGTATTGGAAGAATATTGCCTGTTCATACAAATGAAAGCACAGCAATTCACATGAACAGTAGCCTTTGGTGTTTCATGCAATACGCACAGTTAACTCCATAACACATATAAACTTGCCTCAGATACAATTTGCATCTGCATCTAAGGGTATTAATACAGAACCGTAGAAAAAACAAGAATGAAGTTTATTCTGCAGCTTGATTAAATATATATATATATATCTTTGGAAGCATACTGAGAAGATAATTCGATAACACAAGTGAAGCACTGATCGCATATTTGTTCATCATTAATGAGTCATATTGCATCTTTTATCTCAAGTAGCGACTATATTTGATCATGATTTGTATTTCAGTAGTAACTGAGTCATTACAAAGTATTTGTGCAGTGTCATGTAAAGTGTTACTAAAAATTCTCCCACAATATTAATATCGGTTCTTATGAATTCTAGCTATATTCATTTATATGATGATGCCTGAAAAAAAATTTATTTACAATGAACTCACTCAGTGTATGCATATAAATTAATTTAGCAAAAAAAAAAAAAATCCTAAAATATTTCCATTTTGTGTACTTGGTGTTTGGTAAGTGATTTATATGCACAGGATGGTAAAATATATACTATAATCTAAGACAAACATATGACTCATTGCCACTTAATTATTCATTGGGACTTACCTACAAATTGGACTTAAAGACAGACTTAGGGAATTGAACTTCATAACCGGAGGACTGTATTAAGGAAATAAATACACTTTAAATTGATGTTACCTGCTGTGTTTCTTCATTCACTCACGATGTTAGTGTCACTGACTTTGCTGTTCTGTTATCGAACAGTCACATTGAATTGCATGCCTTTGCGTTGGATTCATTTCCCAGTCATGCTTTCTAATTTCCCACCCAAATCCACTTAAATCAGAAACATCCTTGTCCGTGTCATACTTCCAAAATAAGGTTTCAACTTTGTTTTTCTTACAATAAAGTAAAGTGTCCTTCTGCCAACGTCATTAGAGTCTCCTTCAAAACAATGGAACACAGACCACAAAAACACAGAGACCACCTGCAGCGAGAAAGGCAGCATTAGGACTCCAAGCAGAGCAATTCATGTTATTAGCATGTGTACATTAGAATACTCCCGCAAAGCTACTGTGTCTGTGAGCGTCGCCGTCTTAATAAGTAGCTGGAATGGCTAAGTATGACCATTCAGAAATTACCTCTGATTCGTTATATTTCAATGGCACACAATACAAAAGGACACCTACTGAGGAAAACTGGAGCTCTCTCTCTACCCAACAATACGAAGAGCTTCAGAAGGACACGTCGCTTACAAAGCCCTCAACACTTAATGGTTTTACAGTATCATGCCAGGCCTTTCTTTAGTCCCCTTGTTTCAAGGCGCAGTGCAGAGTAAAGCATAAATGCATAGAACCAGGATAAATTCTGTTTATGGGATTTAGGTAAAAATTGAATGAAAGCATAGATGAGGTAAAACACATTCACACACATTCATTCCTAGTTGAAACATGTATCCCTATATAGCAGGGATGTCAAACTGTAGTCCTCGGGGCCGGAGCCCTGTATAGCTTAGCTCCTTCCCTGCTCCACCACAAATGATTCAGCTTATGACCTCTGTGGCAATTAGCACAAGGAGTTGAATTAGTTGTGTTAAATGAAGGTAAACCAAAAACTGTGCAGGGCTCCAGCCTTCCAGGACTGGAGTTTGACACCCCTGCTATATTGGCAGCCATGACCATTGTTGGGCATTTAGATGAACTAGGCAGGTGCCAAGGGCACAGTCTGCTCCAGGGGGCGCCAGAGAGAAGCTTTTAAAAAAAATTAATTTATTTGGTGCATCAGACCAGTTCCATCTGCCTTTCTCTGTGACTTTGGATTAAAGTTACATTCAGGGTCCATGTTTTGTTTTTCAATAAGTAGATGTTGCAGATTACGTACAGACAGAGACTGACAGCAGTGGTGGACAGAGCCTGAGATTGGGTTGGGGGGCATCGGCATAAAAGGGTGACACTGAGATTATTGCTCACTGCTCTGTGTGTGATTGTTGGTGTGTGGTGGTAGCAAAGCGATCATTTAATAATAAACATTTAAAGCAATCTGGAGCAAAATTTAGGAAACCCAGGATAGAGAATGATGAAAAGTCCAAATTAGACTTCTGAAATTTGAACGTTGTCTAATGGGTTTCTGTTCCCATTTTAACACATAAATTTAGTATGAATGATTAGCTACCCTGCTAAACATCTGACATCAAAAATTTAAGAAAAAATGTTAACATTATAACATTACAGACAGTGCCCAAATGATGGGAGATTAATGTACCCCAAATAATATAATTTTATAATAACATTAAGCAAAATATAAAATGCCCCAAAAAACACAAGCTAACCGCAATTAGTTTTTAGGTTTTGTTCCAGCAGTAAATGAATATCTATGGTGAATTTTACCGGCGCTCTACAGTATGGCTCAGTCCTTGGTGGTAGTGGAGAAGTGTCAATATATTGTATATTGGTGATGCGTGGGGTAGAGACACCGTTTGGACTCTCACATAAGGTACCAAAATGGTCAGAAACGGCCCTGTTGGCAGACTATTGCTAAATTGATATATCTAACGTGTTTTAGTTCATTATTAACCCAATTATGTAATTTCGTTAACCCAGGACTAGTTCTAGATGTTGGAAAAAGAGGAACAGCTGGTCAAGAACTGACAGAGCAGGCTATAAAGAAACCCGATCCATAAACACCTATTGCTAACTCAACACCTGCAAAAGTTAGGCAGTGATATGCTAATTTATACAGCCCTATCTGGGTCTTCCGTGGCAAGCCGACACAAAAGCCTGGTGCTTTCACAATGCTTTGGTCACCTTCTCCAATCTATCCCGCCTCCTGGTTTGCTGACAAGAAGACTAATGCATCCGTTAACCATCTGGTAATTGCCTTGCATTTTCACGCGCAGAGAACACTTTATTATTCAAGCACTATAACATTTAATTTACTACAATGACCACGCTACCTCATTTCCCAGCTGGTTTTTGCGCGTACAAATGAAATGTAAGAACTTTTCATTCTAATTTTTAAAATAATCCTGAATAATATATAGGCTTACCTAAAGCTGAGACGACGTTTAAATGGTAAGGCAAGCTATTCAAAATTAATATAACAGCAATACAACAGTTCACTGAATCTGGGATTTAGCAAAATGCTATATATTTTATAACGAAATAAGAGGTTTTCAAAAGTTTAATTGACCCTTTATCCTTCTGTTTTTAATTAATTTGTCAATTTAATTAGATATTTAGGGCACTTATGGAACCTAACAATTTATCTGTGCTTGGTTTCCGTTTCCCGTTTTCGGCACTCATTAATAGTGCAGCTCTTCCTTGACTTCTATCGTGTCCCCTGTCTTCATGCTAATTAAGATCCTTATTAATAATGGTACGTTAAGTGGTCTTGATCTTGCGTGAATACATTTTTCTACAACAGGGCATTATTCAATTTTGGAAGAGAAGCATGTGTAAGGAACACAAATTTATATGATCCCATATTTTAAGGGCAAACTTATCTGTAATTTATATAAATTTGCAGCAGTATTTACAGATTAAAACTTAATCAAATCCACAGAAAAGTATACAACCCTGACATTTGTGCCAGAAGGCACTAGTTTTAATTCACCCTGACCCATAATTACCAAATTAAATAAATTTTGATTTTATTAAAACAACTAATAGCTTGTTCATTAGTTTCTTAAAGTGACATGAACATAAATGCTGCATTCTCTTACAGCTACAGCAAATATGATAAGTAATAAGGATCCACATTAAAATGATTCATTTATATAAGACATTACAACTTATAGATAAGTGAATACATGCCGGTTGTCATTGCTCGCACTGCCTCACACATACTTCAAAGTAAATTTCACAAGGACTTTGTGAAAACTAGTTTGAGAAAATAGAACTATGTTCCAAAGACACACACTGCATAACAAAGAAGCTAAACTATATCAAGGTCTTGGCTGTATCCTTCGACTGCATTGTGATCTGCAGTGCCAGGATGCTAATGGCACAATACCGGCGGTACAGAAACGGGGAAGAATCCAGAATCTGTATACAAGGTGGACAGTGCAATGGAGTTCAATATCAGTACTTTCTTCCATAGTGTTTCAGTATTCCCCAAATAAAACCAAGACAGTGCAGATAAAAAGCAACAGATCATTTAAGGGTAAGGAGAACATGACTTGCCAAACAATGTTGCATCCCCTTTTGGCCATTACAACTCAGAAGACTTTTTCCACAAATAAATATTTTCTGAAATATTATCATTTGAGATGCTTTTATTGGTTCTTATTGTACAGTTGCTGCACCTTTGGTTTAATGCATTGATTAGTGTTAAACACTAGTGTTAGTGTTTTTAAGCACGTATTGCATGTTATTATATATGTGTGCATGTACTGTCTCGTTGATTTGACAGCGCCCTTGCATGTCAATAGGAAAAGGTGCTTCTGTTAATGTTAATTAATTCTGCTTTCTCTCTGTATGAGTTTTGAATGGCTTTTATTTATTTTTGGCCAGACAGCTTTTGTGACTTTCTTTTTGGTGTGAATGTCATCTCTTGTGTCTCAGCAAAGCAGACCCAATGACTTTTCCCAGCATCCTTGCAGAATTACTGCCATTCATTTGTTCCAAGGTGGCAATAGAAAGAGACTTTTTCGAGGACCTTAATTATCTCCTCTATTGTCTTGTGTGAAGATTACAGACAATAGTTGTAGAACAAAACAGGCCGACCTGTAGATTTCACTGTAAAATCGTGTTTTTGCAACATGGGGGGGATTTAATGACATCCTGATTAAAATGTAAGCAAGAAGTGGTAATGTTTAGTTAATGGATTTTTACATTAAGTAGGTGAATGGAGACTGAATGTGAAATGCCTGTTTTTTTCTGTTTGTTTTGTTTTCAGCCACTGCTCCTGAAATCCCAGCCAAATGAACTTGTTTATTAGAGGACACATTTTAATGTTATTCTGATTCACCTCGACAAAGATGGACATAATTGATGCCGCGGAACAGTCCTGATGGATACAGGGCCATTTTATTTTGGAGGTGTTTTAAAAATAATGGCAGATGGTTGGATAGCCGGTCACTGTCCCATTTCAGGGGCCCTGCATTTGCTGTAATTTGTTTATCAGCAGGTAGAGTATGTGATTTTATCTTTTTCATGCTAAAAATGAACATTAAAATTGGTTTCTAGTCCTGCAAGCTTGATGTAATATGTATTTGTAATTGTATGCATGCATTTCTTTGTTTCTTGCCAAAAACTTAAACATGGGAAAGGGAAAAATTATATTTGAATCCAACTGAAGTATTTTCTGGGACAAAGAGTATGCCTGCAGGTGATTGTAACCCCATGCATGTGAGCTTTATTTAGGGTGTCTCTAAGCTGGACAGAAATTGCCTGGGAGTGACTGGAAGAAAATAATAACAATTGTGACTGGGGCCTGAGGGAATATCCACAGAGAATGGACGAGTCTGCCGGATCCACCGAGTACCCAACGGTGTCGGGGCAGAGCCAAAATACTGTGGACGTAGTTCCGAAAGCTCTAAGGGGAAGGTTCAAATGGACGTGATGTAATGTTTCAGCCGGATAAGCAGTGACAGCTATGACTAAGGAGGATTACGGTCGCAATGTTGTTTACTGCCAGATTTTTGCAAAAAAGAAAAACATTCTGCAGCTTGTACAAGAACTTAAAATATTTATACATAGTTTGCCCTTGTTTCCTGTAATTAACAAGCTCCAGAACATTGCAGCGAAACAACAATTAAATTCCGTCAAACACATTCTGTCAACACATTCCAAAAAATAAAATAAAATAAAAGGAATGAAGCGGAGTCTCCTTTGGGCTGGTTCATAA
>JABFEB020000002.1:636182-651478 GCA_019775895.2 Stomatorhinus ivindoensis | reverse complement strand
GATTTGTTAAACAAGATCTACCTCTCCTAAATCCATGCTGGCTATCCCTCAAAATGTTGTTTGAGTCCAGGTAATCAACCATATTCTCTTTGATAATAGCCTCTTTGAAAATGCTGGTTAAGTGGATGTACGAATGTAACAATTAATGGATGTGTGTACATTTAATGTGAGAATATATTCACATTGATACAACTCATTATTTAAGACCTGGATTTTGGATGATTTGTTGCAAATTAGTTACAAAGTTATAACTACAAGAGGTAACTTTCAGGTTTATGTAGACTCAGGGCTTCATGTTTCAAAACTAAAAAATCAATGCATAACAGGTCTAAAGAAAGATCACATTGTCCTGAAAAATGTATCTTTAAACCTAAAAAATGCAAACCATATAGATTTGTATTATAATTTAATAATAGTTTGTCTGCTAGCTGTACTAGGCTAAGTCGCATTCTGTTGCACGCATTCTAAAATACATAAATCTTCTGTGCAGAATGGATGCTAGCTGGCTATTTGTCAAGTATTACGGCATTATTTTTAACAGCTCAATTCAAGTTTACAGCTCAGGGCTGGGTGGAAGCCAGCTGAACCTCAATAGCTTGTCACTGGAAATGACTGGCGAAAAGATGACGGGATATCACTGCTCGTGGAAACTTCAGCATGCAAAACACACGCTGTAGCATTACCTTCGCCTCTCATGACAGCAGGGCTGAGAAATCGTATATGCCTCTATGCACATTTAAAAAATATATTTTATTTATTTATTTAGAGGAATTGTCAGATGCTGCAAGAAATTCTAGTTTAAAGTACCAGAACATGCTGAAATTTGACAAATACTAAAAACTAGAGAACTGCAAACTGAATCTTACTTTAGTAAGGTCACTGAGGAACAAAATACAAGTAAGCAATCAAAATGCTCTATGATACTATGAATAAAATACAACAACAACATTATGTATTACAGTTTAAGTACAGAATTTCTTGTTGACTACTTGTTCACTGTAAATTTGAGTATAAATATCCATTACATCATTTTGTTTATGTACATCTAAGTGGAAACCCTGGCTAACCACAGTGATGAAGGAGAAAAATAACAGGCCTATATATTAAGTAGTTAAATAATCCCAGAGGCAGTTTTGTGACTGCAGCTCCTTTACTTATTTTCTCATTTACAAATTACTCTGTAGATGAAAAGAATACATGAAATTACCAACTACTGCTATTATTATTATTACTATTATTATTATTTACACATCAGGAAAAATCAGTATTGTTGTTCTACTGGAGGAAAAAAATGTAAGTAGTATTTGAATCTGTGTGAGTTGGGTGTTCACAGGGAGACCAGTATGACCATTAGTTTGGAAGGACCAATAAGCAGCTACCCCCATACTGAAAGAGTATCTAATTTTGTATAACTGTAGTATGTCAAAATATTTTAAGTAATTATAAGCTTGTGGGACTGTCACTAACTGCAAAACTGTGCGTTTAAATATGTATGTGGTAAGGACTGTACTAAAATGTTGAAGAATTTCTGTTTAAATTCTAGTACATTGAAATGTTCTTTGCTTCAGTCATGTATTATAAGGCCTGATCACAGTAGCATCTTGTTGATTGCTTTGGTCTAGCCTTTGGTCTAGCCGATTACTGCAATGAGGGAAGTGCTACTGTCTGAAGGAGAACAGAAAGCTGATGGTTGAATTCACATTCCTGGAGGCCAGTCAGAGATCATCCAACATTATATGAACCACAGTTTGAAGTCCATTTCCACCCAGTAAAGATCCTTGCGTTCTGTTAAGAAAAAAAAAAGACCACTTTGGAGGTTCTGCAAGAGGAGGTAATGGAAGAATTGCACATTATGACTAAGGAGAACATACTAAATATGACTGATTTTCTTAAAATATCAGGAGAGAGAAGGGTAGATGTGATAGAAAAGTCTCACATTTCACAAATCACCCACATTTTGAGGTACGTAGAGAGAGGAGTTGAGCGAAATAGAAGATGGAGGTATGTTCGAACTGTTGCTACTGAAGGACAAAATATCTGAACTGAGCGTCGCGAGGGAAGTAGGGACTGAGCAACTGAGTGTTGGTAGCAGTACTGGAGGCCCGCTGCAACAAACCCAATTTACCCCATGGCCACAACAAAAGCCCATCGTGGCGTAAAGATTTTAAAATAGTGGGGCAGATAGGTGAGTCAGGTCAGAGAGACAAACTAACCTTCTCCACTCTCAAATCGAGAATGACTTGAAAAGGGGTTACTCGGAAGCAAAGACTATCGATTCTGTTATAAAGGCCATTTCTCCAGGTTTGCAGTTGCGTAGCTACTTAGTGGGAAAGCCCCATCTCACACTTCCCATTCTATCACATATACTTTGTTCCCATTTTCAAGAAAGGGGTGCAATGGAGCTGTATAAACAGCTCACAGCTGAAGCACAGTACGGTAAGGAGACAGCCCCCCAGAGGTTCTTAATGCAAGTCCTAGACCTCAAGTAGAAGGTACTCTGCATCTCAGGAGTCTGAATCGGGGCTCAGTTATGACCCAGCTTTTGTACAAAGTACGATTTTACATACTATGCTTACTGGGCTCCAGAATGACAATATTAAAATAAATATGCAACAACTTTGGTTGGATACTACAACCCCAGATGAACTACTGTTGGAATGGCTGAATATTGCTTGCACAACCAAAACAGAGAGAAAGATTAAAAGGACGTTGGGTACCTCACAAACAGCTGCGTTTGTTCATTTAGCTCAATCAGAAGGTGCACAGCCTTCCAAGTGCCATGCAAAGGAGACTGTAGCAAAGATTCCCCCTAACTTGCTGGAAGAACTAAGGAAGCTAAGAGCTGATGTAACTTCGTAGAATAGCTGCGGTACTGAGAGAACCCAGATTAAGGAACAAATTCAACAACCCTTTTTCTTGTCACCTCCCTATACCTCACTGACAAACAGAGAACCAGGTAGAGACTTTGAGATGTCATGTTTGCCTACCACTCAGCGGCAATTCTGTCCAGCTTACAGTAAGAATAGCCAGCCCAAGGCCCCTAGCCCAGCTCAGTAATATGCACTAAATCTGCTGTTTAAAAACACTGCTCAAATGCAAAGGCTTTGTTGTGTGTGTCAACAAAATGGAGCTGCTGAACGATGCATTCACTGCTATCGATGTGGAAGTGGGGAGCATTATCAAGCTGAATGCAGAGTCAGGGGCACCAGACCTACAGGAGAGGCTATTTTAAACTGGGAGGGGTTACCACCATTGGACAAGTGTTGATCATACCAAACAGTGAGTCCCAAAGTCTGACAAATCATGAGGGAGGGTGTACTGGCCTGTTATACTCTTGTGGGAAGGCTTCCTTAGGAGAAGACAAAATCTACAATGCTTCCCAAATTTAACCCCCCCCCCCCCCATAAGGTGACTGGTTGGTTGTCAGTGTCTTGTTGGGTGTTATTTGAATGGTCATAAAATGCAGGTCCGGTGGGACACAGGTTCCCAGGTGTGCATAGTGGATGAGCAAAGAAGAGAAGAATACCTGCCTTCTGTAAAGCTGAGAAATGTCTCAGAATTGTTTGACTCACCTGACAGTTTAACAGTTGGGTGGGTATAAACTTTGTAACTAATATTGAGGAGACCAGATAATATGGTGCTGTAAGGAAAGCTTTCCCAAGAGTGAGAAAGGATAAAATAAGGGCATTTACTCAAATTACCAGGAATGATGCATGTACATATAGGGTAAGGACAAAAGGATGGGGACATTGATTCCAAAACACAGTGCTGTTTTAGTGGTGTGTAGCCTCTCAACCACTCCAAAATGACGGAACCATGATATTCAAACCGAATGTTAATCCTCCGTAGGCTGAAGGGCTGAAATTTTGTGACAATCTGGTGCAGTAAGGAAAATGTCTTCCCCAGTTATCACACTCTCCATCTCTAACTCCACAGGCAGGGACATTTTTATGGCAGGATGCACCCAAGTCGGGACAGTTCAATCTACAAGGTGATGTCACCCACCAAAACCAATGAGGGAATTGTGACACCAATCAGTGTAAGTCATGTTGGCGTGGAGCCGCCAGCTCATGCTGACATAGTTGGAGAAGCTTGGGATCCCCCTGTTGACTTGAACCAGACAAATGGTGAAACAGATGATTAAGCGAGAAAGCAGTTCCTTCTCAAAATCAGAAAATGACATAAGATGTCAAACAGCTGCAAATGAGCTTCTCCCTGAAAGACCCAGAACCTGTAAAACATATGTATACAGTATGTCTGTCCCTAAACCACTCTACCAGGAAATGAAAGCATACCTGCAGTACCTGACACCACAGGGCTGGATCAGAAGATCAAATTCTTCCTACTCCTCTCTTGTAGGTTGTGTCCGAAAGGAAGATGGTATTCTATGCCTTTGTGTAGATTACCAGGACCTTAACTCAAAGACACACCCTGACCGCCAGCCCATACCCAGAGTTCAAGATATCCTGGGCAGTTTATGGGGTAACTCTTGGTTCTCTCTCCTGGACCAAGGGAAAACAAATCACCCCTGGTTTATGACTGAGGAGAGTAAACCTCTCACAGCATTTGTGACCTCTTGGGGCCTCTATGAGTGGAACAGGATCCCCTTTGGCCTTCTGAATGCCTCAGCACCATTCCAAAGCTGCATGGAGGAATGCGTGGAGGGACTGTGGGACAAAATATGAATTCCTTACTTAGATGACACATTAGTCTTCAGCAGGCCCTTTGAATATCATGTGAATGATATCCAGAAAGCCTTGCAACAACTAAGGGCTTATGGCATCAAGCTCAAGCCCAGTAAATGTGATCTGTTTAGTAGGACGGTCCGTGACCTAAGGATAATTGTCTCAACAGAAGGCAACAGAGTTGACCCTCTTCATTTTGAAGCTGTCAGAGCACTGAAAGACAGCAGACCACAGAACACTGGACAACTCAGAAAAGTCCTTGCTTACTGGCTTACTGACAATACATTAAGGACGTTTCCAGGATGACTTACCTCCTGTATAATTTACTCAAAGGAAAACCCAAAGAGGGCTCCATTGTCCCTAATGTTGGCAAAGCGAAGTAAAAATGGAAGGCGAAACAGCCATGGGGTGCCATCAATTCAGGCAATCTCTTGGACAGCCTATCATCAGGAGGTACTGGAACAACTGATTGACGGCTTACTCAACCCCCCTGTCCTTGAGTTCCCCAACTTCTCCCTACCATACATTGTACACATTGTCGAGTCACAGCAAGGCTTAGGGGCAGTACTATATCAACATCAAGATGACAAACTGAGAGTGCTAGTTTATGGTTCTCAAAGGCTAACAGCAGCTGAGAAGAATTATCACCTCCTCGCAAGTAAGATGTAATTTCTCATGCTATCTATACTATGCCCCTACCTTCACGGTGTTCAGCAAGAATAACCTATTAACTTATGTCTTCTTGACTACAAAACTGAATGCCACCACCACTAGCTGGTTTCAAAACTAGCAGAGTTTCACTTCACAATCAAATTAAAACCAAGAAGGGAGAACAGTGATGCCAACGCTTTATCACAAAAGCTCCTTGACTGACGTGGAGACATTTATGGAAGAGTGATCTGAGGAACTGTCTTCTGAAACAATAATGGCCACAATACAAAGTACTAGTGTTCAGAATGGACTTAAATTGGACTGGCCAGTAGCTTTGTCAATTTCATCCCCACCAGTGGAAATTGAGTCAGCAGCTCAGTCAGTCAGGCCAATCCCAACAGCACAGCTAAGGAGAGCCCAATAGTCTGATCCAACCATTCGCCCTGTGTTAGATCACAAGGTGTCAGGTCCCAAGCCATTAGCTCGAGTCTTGAAAACACACAGTAGCAAGACCAAATGCTTATTTAGGGAGTGGGATAAACTGATGATAACTGATGATGGCATGATGTACAGGGCCACCGCAACCCGTAGACAGCTAGCCTTGCCTGAAGTATACAAGCTAACTGTGTTGCAAGAATTGCACAATAACCTGGGGCACAAAGGCTTTGACCGCACGGTGTCCCTTGTCCATGATTGTTTCTTCTGGCCTTATATGCAATTTGATATGGAGCACTATGTAACTAAAGCTTGTATGTGCCTTAAACAAAAGAAGCGTTACCATGACATCCGAGCCCCCTTGCCAGTAGTGAACCGACAGTCTTTCGAACTGGTGACTATTGATTTTCTGCATACTGGTTATAGTTGACCATTTCACTCGTTTCGCCCAATCATATGCTACTACTTTCATGTCTGGTATAATGGCTGCTAACCTTATCTTTAACAACCTTGCCCTGAAATTTGGGTTTCCAGTTCATATCCACCATGACCAAGGGGGTGAGGTTCACAACCAGCTGTTCACTCAGTAAAAGGCCATCAGCGGTGTTGCTGATTCCCTCTGCTGAATCTCACTGATCGACGGGACTATGTAGAGAAGTGGAAACAGGGTATGGAGGAGGTATATGGCATTGCAAGCTAAAATGCTAAAAGGGCTGCTGAAAGCAGTAAGTATTATTATAACAACAAAGTCAGGAGTGCCGTGCTACGCCCGGGAGATCATGTGTCGGTCAAAAATCTAACACCAAGGGGAAGCTCTGGTAAACTCCAAAATTATTGGGAGGACAGTATTTACAAAGTAGTGTGACGACTGGTATCAGACCTCCCTATTTATGAAGTGAGGCCTGAGGGGGGGCTAGGATGTCCCAGGGTCTTACACAAAAACCTGCTTATGCCCCGTGATCACCTACCTTTTGAAACTTCACCAGGGTCGGCCTTTAATGCCAAGAAAAGATGGGAAAGGAGATTATAGTCTGCAAAAAGTCAGGAAGTAGATGAGGACAATGAGGAAGATGATGACTCTAGTTATATGATTCTTCAAGTACACCCAAAGGTAAGCTTTTCCAGCCAGAATCACACTCAGACAGAAAGGGAACCTAGAATTGGCTGTCCTGTAAGAGAGGATGAGGTTCCAGAGAGGTTCCTTCATCTGATGATGACTCTGCAAGAGAAACAACTTTGCCCTCTGGAGTTTCATCTGGTAAGTAGTCTGAATCGCTCGAAAAGTGTTGTTGTTGAAGCTGCAGTTCCAGCTTACCATCTGGCACAGAGGAACACATGTCCAGCCAGGCGGACTACATACAGTATGGCCAGCTGGGAACTGCCTTATGCTACAACATAGTGCCCGTGTATACCTTATCGACACTGCCCCTTACTAAGCCAACTTACTATTGGCCCTCTGCTCCAACAAGTGTGAGAGACATAATTGGACACATGATGTCATGGTTCATATGGATTATTGCTTCAGGTATTTTGGGGACTGTTTACAGTATTTCGCTAATTGTAGGGAGGACATTTCCTTGGAACATGGCCCTGCCTTTCCTGTCTCCTCTCCGTCTGTCCCTGCCCTTCCTGTCTCCTCCCTGTCGTCTGGCCCTACCCTTCCTGTCTCCTCATCCTGCCCTTCCTGTCTCCTCCCCGTCTGTCCCTGCCCTTCCTGTCTCCTCCCCGTCTGGCCCTGCCCTTCCTGTCTTCTCCCCGTTTGGCCAGCAGGTGTTGCTACCCATTCTGTCCTCCTCCCTGTAGCTGCGTAGCTCAGTTGGCTGCATGTGTGACTTAGAGAGCGACCCTGCTTGTTGTAGGTCTGAGGCAGGCTTAAAGCTAGCCTCATTTTTTTTGTTTTGCTTATTTAAGTTCTTGTTGTTTCTAGTGTTTATAGTATTAGACTTCTGTTCCTAAGGCTTGCTTCCTTCCTGTGGTTTGCCCTCTTTGTGTTTTATTTTGGGTTTTGTTTTGTACCTTCCTGATTTTGCAATAATTCTACTTTGCTTTAGTTTCCTAGCGCCAGGTTACGGTTCCAAGTCTCTCTGTTAAGCTTCTTAGTTCAGTGATGGTCTTTTATTAGTTCCACCTGTTGCCCCTTTCCCTGTGCCAATACTTGCTAATTGTTCTACCCGTTCTTCTTCTCTACACCTGCCCCCTCGGTAGCCTGGCTGTCTGTTTGCATTTAAGTGTCCGCCTGTGTTCTGTTCCTTAGTGAGTCATTGTGAGATGTTACTCTGGTGTGTCATTGCTGTATTACTACTTGGCAGTTGAACATGTTTTAAAAATGCATTTTATGCTAAATGATTCTTTTTTCGTTCAGATGAATCACTCATGTTTTCCTGTTAATTATTCAGAATTGTAGCTTTCATAATAATCCCCAAAAATGTTTAGTTGATTAAAAATAATTGTGATCGTCGGCATTCTGCAGAATCCCAAGTCCGGCAGCAATGTCTGCCCTGGAGAACATACACATTGCCCCTTGCCTTTCTACTGCATCCTTGGATAAAGTCTAAGCCTTTAATATGTCTACCCAAGGGAAGGGCATGGCTACATATCAAGCGGAGCTTAGGTCTTTAAAAACCCTTGCCAAAGTGAAAGTTCAGCAGCAGGTATACAGGCTCCCCAGGAAGTTGACAATGAAAAAGAGCCACCATTCAGTCTTATTGGATTTCCTTTATAGACAAGGCTCCTGGCAAGCATCCTGCCCCACAGACATCGCATCCCTTATGGGGAACTCCATAAGTGACATTGCTGCATGTATTTAACGTTAAACTGGTTTACGTCATACATTCAAATAAATAACAGTGTATGAAAACAAGTGCTTGAGGCCTTAAGGAAAGGGATATGTTTTCTAAGTAGAAGCAGTGACAAAATGTAATATATATAATAAAATGTAAAACTTCACATTTGAATAATACACTGTATATACGTTAGAAATCCATTTTTCAGTTGTGTATATTAATTAAAATAATACAAATCTGGAGTACTGTTATCAAAATAAAAAAAAAACATAATCATATCCTCTCTCTTAAAACTCCTAATGAAAGTGCACCAATTATACACCAAATGAAAGAAATCAAAAGAAATATTACATGATCCTATTACATATCTCATTCAACAAGCCTTCCCATTCTTACTAGCTACTGAATAAATATTTAAAATTCTAATAAATATTGTAACCTTTTAGGTACAAGTTCAGTCACCCATTGAATATTAACGTCTACATCTTATGATTTTGGTACAATATATCATAACCTGAGTTAGTGTCACAAAATTACTAGACTGAGGTCATTTCAAGACAGCGCCACCTGACTTCCTGATTAGTCACGGTGAAAATCCTTCAGGATTGCAAATTATTGTAATTATTTATGAAAATGTCGTACTGCATAACAAAGAATCATATACAAACAGAAAGCATACCAGTTTGCCTGTCACTTCATTTTTTTCTTGAAAAAATTGACAGTTTGCCATGCAAATTGTTTTCAAGGTAGCTGTACTTCTCGCATTGTAAAGTATGATTTACAGCTCATCTGCAATTTAAAAAAAAATAAATATTACGTTTATTTTCATGGCTGTGTTTTTGTTATTTTGATTTGACGTGCAGTTACCAAGAAATGCCACACTGCTTCTCCTTGTCTTTGTTCTTGTTCCTGGTGCACAGAAAGACAAGGTCAGATGCGTGGATTTGATAAAATATTGTTTGTTGTTTCCTTCTCAGCACTGGGACTACTTGAACTTTAAAAAGTGAGCAGAGTCCAGATGAAGTAGCAAGTTCAAACGGTTTAGACTCTGGTGCATGGAATGATCAAGAAGTTCAAATCTGGCTTGACTCCGGCTTGGTGTGTCAGGGACTCCTGTAATTACGCCCATGCGGCAGACATTCTCTTAAATCCCAATTATATTGATTGCTTTCCAAAACCCCCCTAACAAGACAAGTTGTTACTCTAGTTATCTGAAAGTAGATATACTGCTACAAACAGTAGGCTCATTTGCACACTTCATTTCATTATATTATGCATCAGTTTCATAGATCAGCCATCATTTCCTATTAATATTATGAAATCCAAGGCTTTGCAAGTTCTTAGCCTAATTATGGACAGAACCTGTAGCTTCAGACATCCCACACGACATCCTGGTAAGAATGTATCTTAAAGTGCACCCAGATCTCCCACCAACGGGAAGACAACCCTTAATGCACAGGGAGTAATATCACATTACGATGTTTTCTCATGGGCTTAGCGAAATTTCCTTAAATTCATACCATATGCTTGTGTCTAATCTGACAAGCATTTCATGTAATTGGCAGTGTGAATCATACACAAACAATTAACTAAACACACTAAACGCACATAATTTAAAAGAATGTGAATATAGATTTTTTTATTACATAGATTCAAAGATACAAGATAGTCACAGACGCTCTTAATTAAATATAACGATTGCTTGATTGCTTTGATGTTCACTGCCTTTGCTTAACCATTTGTTTTCATCATAGAGTCAAGCGAGTTGGCGAAACTCCAGCCTCCCGCAAATCATCTTCAGCATTAAACAGATACGCTTGAACTTACTTGGGGAAGTTAGACTCCAAATGCTACATTGCTAATTAACTGCCATGTTAAAAAAAAATGTGTTTCGCTCCTTGTTTACAGTGCCTCTGGGGTGCCTTGCAGTACGTCAGAATATCACTTGAAAATATAGTTATACCACAGTCCAAATATACTCGCGCTATATTTAGCTTATAACTGGAATGGCTTGTTTGAAATTAAGAGCAATTACGGTCCCCTTTTGACCCTCGTATTTGCGATTGTAAAGCTGCCGGTCTGGCATTACGGAAATGACCATTTCATTTGAAAAAAATCTATGGCAACTTAAATATTTGGGCTTTAATTTCCAAATACAAAGGCTGTAAATCTCACAAAAACGTCTTCCTGAAATACTCTACTGACACATTTATGATAATATCTAAAATGCTGTTTCCTTAAATCATTTATAGTATCAATTTAGATGAATTTATCCGACATTTTTAATTTTAAAACATAACAAATAATTTATATTTCCCCTAATCTAGAGGACAATGTCTTCATTAAATCAATTTCTGATAATATAGTGCAGTGTAATAGGAAGTAAGTCAAAGTACAGGGATGTTTTTACACATTTTAAGATTATGAAGTTTATAAAACAGTAATGATCTGTACATTTGTGGTTTTAGATTGTGCTAAATGTAAGATCAAAATAACATCTATTAAAAGGATCCTAAATTGAAAAAGGAGTAATTTATACTGTGTATTTACATATTTTTATTTCTGGTTTATCCAAATTCATTGCGATTTATTTATTTTATTTAGCTTGGTACAGGAAGTAAACCATTATGATTTACACTCCATAGTTGAAGCAAATGAGCCATTATCCTTAATAGACTAATAAAAGAGTTTTAAATGCTGACAATTAAAAGGATTCATGTTACTGCGCTTTCTATTTAAAGTTTGTATGCAAAAAACAAGAATTCACTAGCTAAGTATTTTAAATGTTCCTGATATGGCTTGCTCTTGCATTGATCTTTCATCTAAGATTGTGATAGTATCTTTATTAATCTCTGTTTTCTGAACTACATGTTTAGCATAAACATGAAATATTTAATACAAACATATCTTGCCACATTTAATAACTCGTAATGCGTTGGTTTGAGGGGAAATTGTATAAAGCATTACAGTCATGACTAATTGGCTAATGGTTTCATAAGACTAACGTGTCCTTTTATGTTTAGACTGTCAAAGACTAATTACTAATTAGAAGAACTTTTCAATGTTACCTTCCAGTCATTTCAGTATAAGATGACTTACAAACATTTCCAGCCAATCAGAAGTCGTGGCCCATGTGCGCCTGGAGGAAGAGCACGTCCACTGCGGTGCTCTTCCTGTCCAAGCATCTGGGATTGAGTCTTGCCCGATGAAAGTACAAGGGTTGCATTATGCTATCACAACAGACGGCCTGCTAATGAGTCCTGTCATATCGTGAGTGCTCCTAGGGATCTGCTGACGACAGAGCATCCAGGTAACCCCAAGGCCATTCTGTTTTCTACAGCATGTCTCAGTCTAATCTTGTGCAAGAAATCTGCCGTGCTCAGAGGAATTCTAAATGCTGACCTACCTCTGATTTCTTTGCCGGGAGAGAGAATTAGAGTCACAGGAATATCCTGCATGAAACAGGAGGCAGGACAGTAGGAATTTATCTCCCTCTTTACAGCATATACAGTACATCCAGCATGTACACACAGTACTGTGCAGTCAAAGAAAATATTTAAATTGACTTCATGTTGGTGTAAAATTGCAATGTTACGTCTGTAAAAGTATGTTAGCTTAATTATTTTTACATTTCTCCCAGAGTCACCCCAGTATTTGCAGCAACCTCATATCACCAAGCATAATGCCAAGCGTCAGATGGAGTGGGGCAAAGCACGCCGCCCCTGGATTCTGGAGCAACGCAAACATGTTGAGTGGAGTGACAAATCACGATTCTCTGTCTGGCAGTCTGATGGATGAGTCTGGGTTTGTCAGATGCCAGGAGAACATCACCTGCCTGACTGTATTGTGCCAACTGTAAAGTTTGGTGTAGGAGGGATAATGGTATAGGGTTGTTTTTCAGGGTTTGGGCTTGGCCTTTTAGTTCCAGTGATAAACCTGACTGGCCCACATAGAACCCTGACCTCAACCCCATCAAATACCTTTAGGATGAACTGGAATGGAGATTGTGAGCCAGGCCTTCACAACAAATATCAGGGATTTATGCAAATGCTGTTCTAGATGAATGGGCAACAATTCCCACAGACATACTCCTAAACCTTGTGAAAAGTGCTTCTAGAAGAGTAGCAGCTGTTTTAGCTGCAAATGAGGGACCAAGTCCACATTGATGCCTGTGGATTTAGAATGGGATGTCATAAAAGTTCCTGTAGGTATATGGTCAGGTGTCCCAATACGTTTGTGCTTATAGTGTAGCTTTAAACATCTCCCTTGACTGCCTAAAGCTTTTACACAGTACTGTACATCATATATATAATAATAAGCAATACACGTATAAATATTTATACTTATTACAGTTAATAATGCTATGGTCATGCAAATCAAGCCAATTCTAAGACTAAATGGTCTTGTTAAAGGCCTCTTCTTTTCAGAAATCACAGGGAGGGGCAGCAACTGTGAACAAGCACAAAAGCAATCCATTCCAGTGTCCCGGGAGGGCTTTCAGGGAGGTACTCACAGCAAAACAGCATTTATTAACCAAAGCAGAACACAAAAGGGAAAACCACAAAAAAGGGACTGCATGGCATCAAGAACAAAACAGGAAAAAAGAGAATTAGCTAAAAAAAACACAGTAACACAACCATGGAACAGAGCAAACCTGGGAGCAAGACCAGGAAACAACCATCACTACAAACACACAAGAACAACAAAAATGACAAACTTAAGAAAAGAACAAAGGCAGGCACTTAAATATACTCATAACAAAGACTAATAAGGGACAGGTATGGGATATAAGGAACTAGGGCAACAAGGAGCAGGTGAAGTCAGGTAAATGGGACTATGACTGAAATACATACACTTAATAAACCAAGATAACAAAAAATAACAAATGTAAAAAAAAAAAACTAGCTGGCTTTTGGCCAGCCTCAAGCCCACAACAAAAGTCTGAAAGGATGATGGCCAACTGCTTGGCTCATTAAGCCACATGGAAGCCCAGGTAGTAGGGAAACACACTAGGGACTGTGGGACTACTAGACAGAGCCGGAAAACAGGATGGTCAGAAACCCCTGCAGGCCAAATGGGGACATGACACATGGAACAGAGTCAGATGGGCACTGATCCTGATACCTGGAGGATGCGAAACAGCGCAAATCCATGCTGGGAAATCAGAGACCATCTGTAGTGGCATTTACAGTATAGTGCAGAATTGTGAAGCAAATTTCCATTCATTTTCTATACATTTTCCTATTCTGGTCCAGAGCCTGTCCTGTAAGCTATGGGCACAGGGTAAAGAACAATGCAGAACGGGGCATCAACCCATTACAAGGAATTTGGCAGTTCCAGTTCATGTTTTTGGACTGTGAGGGGAAACTAGAGTACCTGGAGGAAACCCCCAATGACACAGGGGAAACATGCATGCTCCACACATACAGAGTGATGGTGGAGATTCAAACCCTGACCCCAGCAGTGTGAGGCAACAGTGCTGACTACTGCACCACCATGATTTAGGCATGTTTCTTAATTGCTTATGTTGGTGTGATGGCCTATCATTATGATTATTCTTCATATATGCATGAATCATGTGATGGACTAGTTATCTATGCAGGGTTCCACTGCCTTGTGACATTATCATTCCATGACCATGCAACAAAAAGACATGAAAGAAGATGAAGGAACAGCCCCCGGCCGGGGTTACTAGGAACAAAACACATGCAACCCAGCATACTTACTTGTGGCCCCCAACATGTCTCTCCTGTTACAGCCACACCGACCCCACCCTGAGAAACACAGAAGTGTGTGGTTTGGACTCTGCACCTGTGATCAGATGGTTGCCGGTTCATATCCCAGGGTTGGCAGAGTGCTGCCACCATGGGACCATTGAGAAGAGCCTTAACCCCCAATTACCCCATGGTCTGCTTGACCCCTCTTTTTTAAAAATATATGCCGCTTTGGAGAAAAGTATCTTTCATGTTGTTCGTGTTTCAAGCACTCTATGAATTTAAGAATGAATGTAAATATGCGATATTATTGGATAAGAAGTTTTCGGTTCCATTTATGGTTTTATTTGGATTGCTCAGCCTACTAAAGTCCAATAGGTGAGGAATATCTGAGCAAAGCTAGGATGGGTGGCATTAATGAGGACTAAGCTCTGTTCTCCTAATCCAAAAGCAACAGCGTCATTGCTAAATCATCTGGAGAGCTTAATGAGCAAATTAGCGGCGGGTTTTGTATCCCGTGCACAGAGCACAGCTGCCTTAGCGATTATCTTTAAAGAACCCTCCTGGTGCACGTTCACAGATGGTCACAAGCCAGCACCTCCACACTTATCACCAATTAAGAGGCACCAGGGGCCACGGGCTGTGACATAAATAACAAATTCAGCCTTCCAATATTAGTGATAGCGGCAGAGCCACAGACACAAAAACACGCCTCAGTGGTGGAGTCCTTCCTGTGAAATACTGCAACTGAGATGATAAGTGAGCGTCTGTGTGTGCATATACCTACCTATATACACGCATTCGCACATGTGTGCATGCATACATACATGCATACATGCATACATACATATCTATTCCGGGCTGAGGAGAGTCCGGAGCTTGTCGCAGAAGCTACAATGCAGAGACATACGTACATACATACATACATACATTCATGCATACATACGTACATACATACATAGGTACGTACGTACATACATACATACATACATGCATGCATGCATACATACATACATACATACATACAT
>JABFEB020000002.1:599990-636162 GCA_019775895.2 Stomatorhinus ivindoensis | reverse complement strand
TACTTTATCCAAAGCAGTTTTCTTTCAGACAATGATGTATCAGCACTGGTTTTCACAACCAAGACAGGAAGTGTAAGTAATATTAAAGTTACTATTTATGTTTTGCTGTCCTGTTTCTGAAATCTGCTAGGGGATTTCTGAGAAGTACCTTGTATATTAATAGGTTCCTGGCTTGCTTTGACAACAAAAGAAAGAATAAATAACTAATCCTTTTATTAATACAACACATTTTAGGTTATTTGTGAGAGTTGTAATCCGTCCATCTTCCATGATGTCTTTTCCAGTGGGCTGGGGTCTGAACGGGAGGCCCTTCATGAAACGGACCAATCAAAATGCTCATTCTTCACATTGAGTACTCATGGGTGTTCAGGGCCATAACTCACTGCAGTGATTCTCAAGGTGTCGGTTGTTTCTAGGTAATGGCTTCCCTGAAATAACTCCCTGCTAAGAACAAGTATCGGCTGTTTACCTCGTGACAGTGGCTGCACCTGCCTTCTTACCTGAGGCTTCCATTTGAGTAGTAAAGTGCCTGAAAGTGAAAGGTTTGCACCGGAGGTTCGCAGAAACTGCTACCCTTCCAATGCAGATGTACACAGAGTGCCTGACGTGAAGTGTAACAGTCTTGAATGAGGGACATACAGTCCTAACATACTGAGGGCGTGTTTAAACTTCCGTTGAGGTTTTCAAGGTTATATTGCCATGTGCACGTATCGCAATGTAACTAATGATTCCTGCAGACCAATGTACCAAAAATATGTAAAAACAATACATACAGTTATTGAAGAATTTCTAAGCTTTTCTTCCCACTGTTTCTGTTTTTCTCCCTCTCAATCCACAGCTCATGTTACTTTAAACGTCTATGCACAACTGTCATGTCGTTAAGTCCTTCTTTGTGCTCCATATCAAGGTGAAATTGCAGGTCATTTTCTAAGATCTTTGCCTTTTTGTTCATTTGCATCTTTGATGTGCGAGTTCACTACGGGGTCAGATAAGAACTTTTGTTTTGTTTCCGGTCTTTCATGTGCCCCTGCAGCACCTGCTGGAGTGATTGAAGATTAGAGCACTTAACAAAACCCATAAATCACCAGATTCACCCCTCTTTCAATTACGTTCTTTAGCCAGGCCAGTGAACACCAGAAAAATACCTCTTTCTCTAATGCCTTCTGCCTCATTGGAAAGTCATGCTCGCACAACATCCTTTCTTATGACAGTAATGGCCCTCCACCGTCTACAGCATGTCTGCTCAACTCTATCTGCACCACCGTTGGTCTAGTTATGTACAGCTGACAGAGATCAGACCACAGTAATGCACCTGCTTAATATCCTCCTACTGTAAGGCATGGACAACAAATCTTTCAATCTGCCGCGGTGTCATAATAAAGTCTTCTCACAATAGTCTACACTAATTAAACCCTGTGTACCTCAAGATTATACAATGCTGAGGCACAATGTTATTAAAACATTCATATTGCGTTACACCCCTCCACCCCGGTCCTTAGAGACTCTGGAAAGTAATAAGATAATCTCTCACTTATTAACCTCTCAGTTCATACCAGGTAGTCTTATCTAACAAGATTTAATTGCTGTCCGCATGTTAAATAAACATCTATCCATCTTTTAGCTACTTATCCTGTGCAAATTCATTGGGGGGTGGAGCTAATCCCAGGTAGTATATCATGTAAGGGTGTGGTACAACCTGGATGGGATGCCAGTCCATCACAGAACACACACGCACACACACAACACTTTATTGGCAATTTAGAGATGCTAGGTAGCCTAGCTGCATGTGTTTGCACTGCAAGGAGGAGCCCATTGCCAACCTGTGGCGACCATGCAAGCTCTACACACAGGGTGGAGACAGTAATCAAACCCCCAGATCTACACTGAGCTACCATGCTGCCTTTTAGACAAACAGGAAATTTAAAATTGTTTTATTCAACTTGTAAAGTTATTCAGCTTAAAAGCAGGTATCTTTACAAGGTAAAGCAATGGAGTTACTCAGGGGTAACATTCAATCATAATTTTGTGTCTGTCACTAGCAGGAGAATATCCTTAATATCACCGGAGAAAACTGTCAAAATCGGCCATACTCCTGCTTACAGAGCCGTGATTTATTTCATCTTTACTTAAAAGCTGAATTTTCAAATAGAATAACATATTGGTTTCCTTAATCTGTTACAGCATTCAGTGGGACTCCTCAGTAATCTTTTTTTAATCCTGGGACGTGACACGGCACAATATTGGCTTCATTTTGCATGGGTGAGTGGGGGAGGATTAAAGCAATCATTTTTCCTTAGTACATGGCAGTGAATACAATGTTTTGAGGGAGCCCTGTAAACACGTTTTATCTGTCTAAATCTGCCCTAATGCTCTGGCCTTTGCAATGTAAATGCTGGACCCTACAGCTCTGCATATGGATGCTCACTACTGGTCACATAATCATTTTCTTCACGATGAACAACATACATAGTTCTATGCTTTTAGCCATATAGTTTTAATCATATATAGTTATATGTAAACTAAATGAAAGATATATATATATATATATATATATAGTGAGAGAGAGAGAGAGACTTCATTTTTTCAAATTGATGCACGGACACATTTTTCAGCTCATTAAATTCCCATTAACACAAATTAATTATGCAATTACATACTTGTTGTCATTTCAAACCCCAGGTAGAGGCTGCCTACATGTGAACTTCAGTTTATCTGTTTGTCGAGCCTGGCAGAAAGCTTCAAGAGCAATGAAAAAGAGTGTTTGAGAAGCCTGGAAAGGTGTGCAGCCTAAATGTTCTGTCACAACTAGCTGATAATGGCTTATGGCTTTTATTTATAACCTTCCCAGTTGTCGTACATCCACTCCTTCCGCCATTTATCTTCCTCTAAGCTGCTTCGCATCCTCGATTAGGAAAAAAATGCCGAATAAAATACTTTAAAACATTCTTATCAGTGTGAGCCAGGTAGGAGGTATATAACATACACAGCACATATGCAACTGTAAATGAAACTTAATAATAATAAGGTACAATGTTATCAAAATAATCCTGTGTTCCAGTGCCTGGGCCTAACTCAAAGCTGATTTCATTGGTCAAAGTTGTGGACACAACAACCAATCACAACAGTGATGGAGGTGGTCAGTACCAAGGAAGTGACGTTCCTTCGCTCATTTGCCTCCTTCCAAGAGACAGACATAATAATGCCTTGCAAGAACATACCCCCTCCCAAAAAAAATCACAACCAAAGATTGTTGATTTTGCCGTACATTCATTCTTTTAGCACTTCCATGGGTAAACACCCCCACCCCCATAAAAATATGGAAGTGCCTGGCCTGAAATAAATGATGTATCATTAGAAAGTACTGTGCTCTTTCCACAGATGAGATCTACAACCAGCCCTTTATCCCTCATTTCCTCCCAAAAGGTTTTCAACTAAATTCAAATGAGACTTCAGAAAAACGGACGGGACAGAACGTATGAGCTTCCTCCATTACAGCTCATGTGTAATTTCGCTTGGTAACTTTGCCGTGGCAAAATGCTTCTGAGTGCTTTATGTCCTAAGTGGGATCAGCTGCGTGACGGGATAAGGGGATTCAAATGTGTCACATTCATTATGCATGCATGCATGAAGGCCACTTACTGAAACCAATGTGGGTCACATAGATATATAATGTCGTGAGTGATTTCAGAGATAAGGATGATACAGTATGAAATGTGTGGAGAAGTTTTGCACCAAATGAATGAGGTTCCCCTTGTTAAATGTCTATGTCCAATCTATGCCTTTTTCTGCCTAATGTAATTATCCCCTGGAAGTTCATTCATAATTATTTTGCTTTATTCACTGCTTGTAGTCTTTTGCCAACAAAATAAGAGTTAAGCTTTTAATCTTATGGAAGGGATTTAGACGAGAGTAACGTGCCTTCTGACAGTATGTAATACCAAACAGAGCTTCCAATGAAGTGGTTACAAAATGCTAGGTAATAGTCTAGCCTGTACAATGCCAACACAAATACAAGCGTGACATGGAATTAGCGTGATATAATGTGATTTAATGCTGAGTGGTACACAGCCATCAATGTGATATATACTTCATATGTCACAAGTCTACCAGCAAAAAAATATATATATTAAAAATCAACAAGCTACTAGCATTGCAGTTGTGCAGCTGCTACCTTGAAACACTCAGTAATCAACTTAACACTTGTGGTAAATCACCCATCACAATGGTTTCTTGACAATAATCCGTTGGCCGTAAAATCTGACACTATTTACTAAACATGGATGACTTGCACTCGCTTGATATATAATGTCAATGGGCTCATATAATTTACATGTTTCCTTGTACCTAAGCTTGTACTTACTGTTATCACCCTCTGGTTTAGATCAAGGCTGATCACATTGTATGAGTGAGGTCAGCAAGACAGTTCCCCAATCCCCTATAGACCCCCAGCAACCCAAAAAGGACACATAGACTGAAGTAGATCACCTGCAGAATGTTTATTTACTATACAAGACCAGTCATCCCAGCGAGGACCATGATACTGATCACTAAAGAAGCTAGACTGGACTGTACCAAAGGAATAAGGAAAACAAAACTAGCTCCAAAACGCCATACATACACCCAAAGGCAAAGACACATACTACGGGTCGTATCATATGTGCACACACATCTCATCTTTCCTCCATAACCTCAGGGATTAATGAGACATTCATAAAACAGAGCACAGCATGGTACTTATGTAATAACAGTGAGAGTTTACTAGGTGAATCATGCAGGGTTGCAAAAGAAAGTAGAGGATGCATGGCAGACAGCATGGGAAAGGCATCCGCCTCCCAGTGTCTGCCCCATCCGCCTCCCAGTGTCTGCCCCATCCGCCTCCCAGTGTCTGCCCCATCCGCCTCGTCAAAAACAATCCCACAGATCGGTCCAGGTTCCGGGTTCCTCCTTGCGACCTGGAATACTCAACTGGAGGGGAAAACAAGACAAAACCGTGACACCAGACATACCTCCCCTTTCTCTTTTACATGGAACGTAACAATGATAATTTAAACCAGTCAAATATAACACGTTGCAAAAACGCAAGGGGAAAAGTACAAGTGCATTAATTGCATATGCATTCTTCGGGTCAATTCTATGCTAGATTCAAGTTTACACAGATAGGAAAAAATCTACTGACAAGGATATATTTGTCTATGCTCCACTGAACTGTCTGAGAGATTTTATAGACAATCCACTTACAAATCACTGGCTAGGAATTAAATATGAAGGCTGAGGCGAAGCATGAAGACCAAAGATGTGTCCTGGTGAGCAGTACTACACCCAACATTGGACCCTGGAAGATGTAGGGAAAGCTAATGAAAAGTTATCAGTAATTTGAATGAAGACTCTCTGTATGGAAGGTCGGAGGGAAAGAGCAAGTCTGTGTCAGGTGATACAACATTGACTGAGCTTAGATACATGAAACGATGTCAAATTACAAACAGAGTGTCTACCCATCTATCCATCTTCCTGCAACTTTCAGGAAAATTTTATGTTTGATGTGTGTTGTAGACCACACACTGCTGTGATGTAGACCACACACTGCCAATGACTCAGGGAACACTATACTTACAGTGAGACCTGGAAATGGCAGGTGGGAATTCTCCTAATGAACAGAAATAGGGAATCCTGTTTCAGTAGAAGGAATAATGGTCAGGGAAAGGACAGGAAAACATGGGAGCATGGTTCAGCAGGACAGCAGTCTCAGGCATAGGACCAGGCCAGTGCTGGAGTGCTTCAAGATTAAAAAGGTGAACAAATTTCAGTGGCTCAGTCTTCATCCTAGTCCAGCTGAAAATCCTTAGCCTGATTTAAACATTGTGGTCTAAGAGTGATGTAGAAGCAAGATGCATAAGTAATGCAGAGATAGTTAAACATTCACAGTAATTGGCTGTTATGTGAGAATATATGCATTTGTATGGAGGTTCACTATCCGTTGTATAACTTATGGGAGAAGTCTGTGACTATGTTGGTTATGACCCTGTATTTGTCATCAAAGGTTGTCCTATCAAATGCCATGGCTGGTAGAGTTATTCCACAATTGGACCCTTGAGCTAAGCTGCTAACTCCAGTAGGGTCTGCTAGATAAATTAAACAAAAATGAAAACAAACATGATGGGCAGACCTGTCCAGATATGTTGCCATTAGCAGGTGTTACATTCTATTATTATTATAGCAGTCTAAAAATGTATTATTGTTAGATGTCACAGAGATGCCTCCAAGACTAACACGTGCTGCTCTGACCTGATGATCAGGTGGATGTGTTCTCAGTACGGGACCCTGGGCAGCAAATGCCCATCAAACTTCAGGATCAGTGTTTCGGACACTAGGCCGGCATGCTTCCAGTGAGCCCCGCCCACAAGAGAGTGAGTTAGAACTTGCTGACGGAATCTGTATAGAATCTCTGATGGAATCTCTGATAAAATCTCTGAAGAAATCTCTGGCAGAATTTCTGACTGAATCACTCGGTACATTTACATGCACACTAAGAAAATTCGATTGATAGTGTTAGTCCGACTAAAACTGACTTTTAAAGTACATGTAAACATGTTAATCTGTCTGAAATCATACTAAATCAATTTTCTTGAAGGCGGACTAAGACACCCAAATAATGGGATTGGGAGTTGATTTACCTCTGCATGTATACGTTAAATTGGAATTAAACTGGCCTAGGTGCTCTGCGCATGTTCCACAGATTCCTCCACAGACTTTGACCCGGAAGTACACAGAAGAAGCATGGACCATTGCAGAGGTCACGTTGTTGATGCACTGCAGCACCATACGATGATGTCATCTGCCATTGGATAACACCATAGCCACATGGAATAGTGTGCATCTTGTTTGCTTAAAAAAATAAACAAACAGTGCTGTGCAGCTGTCCAATCCACCACTCATCTAAAGGGTGCTTTTCCACCACACCAGGTATTGTACTTTTGGTACTTCAAGAAGGTACCAAAAGTACGGTACTTCAAGGTGTTGGTTTTCCACTGCCGTAAAAATTTATAGTGGCGCCAAATGATATCCCTATGCAAGGTGGGGTATTTTGTACCAAAATGAAAAATGCCTGTAGTATGACTGCATGATGTGTGATAATGATACCAACATTGCATGTTATGCACATCCAATTCTTACATCGCTAGTCAGCTAGATTAAAATCAGGATTTTTCTTACCTTCAGTTTGGTACGTATATTATAGCTAAAACATTTTTACTCTGTCATAGGAAAAAAAGCCTAGCAAGTTTTGCAGTTCCACTGATTATTCCTTTTCAAGATTATCTAGTATATGTTTAAAAATCAGTTTAAAGTTTACCTCTGCTGCTTTTGCATGAACGCTGCATGCCTTCTTCGAGACAATCATAATTGTTTTCACCCTTGCTGTTTAAATCACTCCTAGACGGGTTTGTGAGAAATTTATGTTGAACTTCTTTTTTTGCTTCATAAATACCCCAATATTTATTACAAAATCACATAGCAGTGTTTGAAAAATTATATCTCTTCTTCAGACCAGATCGCAATTAAAGCATGCATCACTTCATTTGTCCACATATCTGTTAATTGTTTTACATCTGTGACGTGATTGGTCAACCAGAAAACCTCAATATTGACAAGCTGAAAGGAAATATCGCCACCAATCGCAGTGACATTGGACATACTTCGGTCAATAAACCAATTCCCTTCCCAAGCATGTATACTGGGACAAAGACAGTAGTCCAATTAAATTGCGTAGTCGAGCTATAACCATAGGTTGACTTAGCTGTGCATGTAAGCGTACTGACTGGAAGAATCACTGACAGTATTTCTGAGGGAATCACTGACGGAATTACTGACTGAATCTTGGACGGAATCTTTGGCAGATTCACTAGTGGCATCACTGACTTTGTGGAATTTCTGTAATTGGAGTGAACTTCAGCCACTCCTCATTTTTCTGTTGTTCGTAGCGTTTACACCATCTCTTGTTTTGTTGACAATATACTCCAGCAGTTGGTGAGTTACTCGCTTCTCCTGGGTTGTACTTCAGTAAGTACAGCTCCTCCTGATGTTCCGTGTTGATGGAACATACATTAGCATGAATACCTTGCACGCTACATAATATATTGAATAGATCTTCATTGCCTTGTGTAGCAGTCTGTCATCAAATTGTTTTTCATCTGTGTAACTCATGTTGTCCTGTATTGCTGCCTCATGCCCCCCCCCCCGCCCCAGTTTGCACAAGAATTTATGAATATCGTGTTGATTAGTCAGAATCAGATTAAATAAGGTTAATGCCACCCCTCCACTCAAGGTTATTTTTCATACAAAGAAATCTATTGTACATGTGGGAAAAGCAACTGCTTCACAGGCTTATACACACTTTGCCACTCAACACAAACCACGCTTATAATCCACACTAATATCCTATTGTCACAACGCCCAAAAAATTATTACACAGTAATCAGCTTGAATGATCCAACTGATAAATAGAAAAGAACATTGTGTCTTATTCCCAGTCGCTACTCAGAATGTTAAGCATGTGGATTCCTAAAAAAAATGCCACAAACTGTTTAGCCTCTTAACTATAAGAACTTTTACTTTTAACTTTATCCTTGAGAGATTTGCATGGGAAATTGGTCTAATGCTTGCACAGCCCAAGCTTAGATATGTTCTATAATACACATTCCCCTAGGATATGAAACAGTGCTGGTTAAATTAGCAATCTTTCTACATTTTTTTTTTCTGAAGGTCCAGCTATAGAAACTGAAGTTTTAGTTTGCTTAGGCTTTCATTTAAACCCACTTATTGCAGCTGTTTGGGGGTTATATTTAAAAAAATGAAAGTCTGAAATATAGAGAGTACCGGTTAAACACCAGGGTGCGGCAGCGATTAAGACTCTTGCCTCATACTCTGGAACCAGGGTTCAAATCTCATGATGGCTCCATGTGTGTGAGGCTTGCATGCCCTCCATGTCCTCCCTGTGTCCTCATGGGGTTTTTCTCTGGGTTCACCACCTTTGGCAATAGGTATGCGGTTGTGTACAAATAAATGTTATTGTCCCCACAGCCTCTGGGATAGGCTGCTGACACCCCATGACCCCCATGGCCTCGTGTGATAGGTGGAGGGCTAATGGCAAAACATGTATGTGTAAATTGTTTATATTGTTGTAAAACTCCCCGTAACCTATAGCCATTGTAGCACCACCCATCCGGCCCCCAATACCTCACCCCACCCTGAGTTGCGGTTTTCATTCTGCATGCGCTGTCTAGCTAATCAAAATACATGAAAATAATAAACTGAGTTCATAATTGAGCAGACTGGTGAAATTTAGTGAATGCGTGAAATGACTGTGGTTTCCCCAGGGGCAGAGGGCCAAGGCTGCATGCTAACCATTCAGTAAGATAAGTAACTTTTTTAGGAATTGGAGAAATTCTTCTTAATTTTAGAAATAAATGGCTTTAAACATAGCTTTCCTCAGTAATCTAAGACTTTTTGCATAGTATAAACCAGGCAGTGAAAGTGCAGTACCATTAGTGTGTAAATGTGTATGTGCGTGTATTTGAGCACTCAAATGGACCCTGCACCCTGGAATAATGTGACCCAAACTGAATAAGTGCTTATTTCCTGTATGCACTGATGAATCGCATTATATTCTGTGTGTATAGTCTTCTTTGCATAGATTTTTGTGCAGTTGGCCCTTGATAGAGGAGATCATAATTCATTAGTATTATTTGTGTGCTAAACACATGACATCCCACACACAGCTAAAGAATGAATGCAATCAACAAAATAAGTCGGAATAAAATACAAGAACCCCTGATTAAGGGAAAACACAAAAACACTCGACATTGACCTTCTCCGAAAGCTGTGCAATTTTACCAATAATATTGCCGAATGAGAAAATACCAATAAAATGCCTACTGCCTGGCATTTCACACTAATTCTAGCCAATCCCTACTTTAGCTTTTGCCGCTTTGCCAATTATCAAGACTGTGCTCCTCCAGGGAATGACATTTGAAGCATTGTGTAGATTCCCGTTGTGTTGCAAATGCAGGTATACAGATGCATAATGAAGTGCCAAGATACAATGAAATTGTCTGCTGTTTAAAAAGCCTCAAATACGGTAGGGTACAGTAGCTAAAGGCCAGGCTACCTGGCGTAGGCTGTTATTGATGATGATGGGCAGGTCTGAAGGAGGTTTATTGAGCTAGTGGTGGATATCAAGGTATAAGGTAATTTTGTGAAGCAGACTATAACTTTCAGATTTAAGTGATCTAATATACTGTGCTCAGAAAGGCACAAAAATGAATCTTTTACATGTTGCTATGTTGAAGATGAATCATGGGGAATATTTTGTTACCTAAAGAACTAATATATACATTGAAGGATATAATTATTTGATTTTGTAAGTTTTTCTAATGACAAAGAAATGAAAAGTCTCAGAACAGTATCATTTTAATGGTAGGTTTATTTTAACAGTGACAGATAGCACATCAAAAGGAAAATTGAAAAAATAACTTTAAATAAAAGATAGAAACTGATTTGCATTTCATTGAGTGAAATAAGTATTTGAACCCCTACCAACCATTAAGAGTTCTGGCTCCCACAGAGTGGTTAGACACTCCTACTCAATTAGTCACCCTCATTAAAGACGCCTGTCTTAACTAGTCACCTGTATAAAAGACACCTGTCCACAGAATCAATCAATCAAGCAGACTCCAAACTTAAAATGATGCTGTTCTGAGACTTTTCATTTCTTTGTCATTGGACAAACTTACAAAATCAGCGAGGGGTCAAATAATTATTTCCTCCACTGTATATGGAAGTCAACAGGGATTACAGATTTGCTACAAGTGATCAGCAACCAATGTTAATAGTACACATCAGTCCTTATAAATGTAAAAAAAAACAAAGAATCCTTTACCAAAGTATTTCTGAAGTCAGCTTTTATTATTTCTGTTAAAATGCATTTGGGGTAAGGTGTTAGTCTCACCAAGATCTTTAGCTTTTGTGCTAATGCCCATAGACAACCATATTAACAGATGCTATATGGAATGGCAGAAAATTAGATATTTAGCCTAGCATCACCTATTGAAGTCATTTATTTTTATAGGCTTTGCATTTAGTACAGTTTTCTGAGATTTCATTGTTATTGCACTCCGCGCGGTTCATGCTAAACCCAAAGCCCGCGTAATCCTAGCTTAATCTAAATGGATCTGCAGATATATTCAAGTATACCCTTGCAAAGACAAGGTGCTATATTTGCTTTGTGCATCGGCATATTGATTGCCTTTGCGAGACAGTGGCTTTAGAAAAGAGCCGCGTCAGAGGGAGGTGACGTCTGGTTGAGAACGTCCCTGAGCAGACCGGCTGGCCGAAGGACCATGCGCTGGCCGCAGTGGCTGAAGCGGAGAGTCTCACCTTCATGCACTGTGTTTCCCACGTGCACTAAGGACGCCCTTTCAGTTGATTTAACCACATTAGTATTGAGTACAGAAATCAATGTAATGTCTCAAAAAATATACATCACTCTGAAACATTATGAGGATGTTAACATAAATTCCCAATGGTTGCATGATAGTCAACATTATTATTATTATTATTATTAGTAGTAGTAGTAGTAGTAGTAGTAGTAGTAGTGTGTCCTTGTATCATTTAATGACTTAATGAGAGTCAAATCAAGAATCTGTATTCTGAGATATTCTTTTCCTTCCATACGTTCCACTGCAACATCATAATAATTTTGACTGACAGGAGCACTTGACTTCGACAGGATGTATGTTTTTCTGTGTCATTGTCATATTGAGGAGCAATGTCATTCTCACGTCTCTAAAACTGCCAATCATACAGAAGCCTACAAGGCAACTGAAAGATACACAACAGCAAATACTAAACAAATTATATACTGTATTTGTGACCCTGACCAGAATAAGGGGTTATATGGATGGATGGATGGATGGGGTTGTATACCATTCTTTGCCTTAAACAGGTTGGAGAAATCTCAGGAATCACTTATACAGCAAAAGTATGAATGACTACATGGTAACTTTGCTCACAGTCCACCCAGAAATGGTCTTCATCACTCAGTGCAAACTTCAACATTTGTGTTGATGGAGATGTGCCATCTGTGGTTTGCTAAGCTGGTACCCTACGTGGACACTGATGTCCTCTGATGGGTTGGCCGTCTCTGATTACACCCTTCAAGTTCATCACATAGGTCCGCATGTTGGCACAGAAAGTACGGCTTTTGACTTCCTACTTCAGGGTTGGGGTTGAATTCCACACCATTCTGTGGGGATGTAGTTTCTCCTTGTGTTCTATAAAATTTCCCCCGAAAATATGCTAATTGGCAACTTTAAATTGCTCATTGTGTGTGCCCTCTGATGGGTCAACATACTGTCCCAGCTGTTTCCTCCTTGCCTTGTGAATCAGGATCTCAGTGACCTCGCACTTTGGAAGTGCTCGTAAGATGGATGGAAATTCCTCATTTTTCCCATTTAAAGGGGCCTTATTTAGTTTTTCTTGCTCTTCCCTTTCCTTCAGTGCAGGGTTGGCCAATCTTATCCGCAAAGGGCCTCCTCACACCTGGGTTTGAACAGCTGACCTACAGGTTATGACAAAAAGCTGCATACACAGTGGCCCTTTGCGGATAAGACTGGCCACCGCTGCTTTAGTGTGTTATATAGCTTTGTGTGCATGTAAACCGTCTACAAAGTCTTAAGGCCCAAAGTTCACACCAAAGGGAGTAACCGGGAAAGGTTAGGAGTGCATGTTATACAGCGCCTTGCCACACCCACCACACGATGAAGCACCTGAAGTGCAGCTGTGTGATGCCTCAGCACCACACTATTTCGAATGGAATAGAACAAAGTCAAGCTTTTATTCCAGTGACTGGAGTGCCAATCCTGCCACCAACCCCTGAATTTCCCCTGTAAATTGGAGGACCTGTGTGCAGGGCTGTACACACCTTAATATCATACGCAGGACGAAGCAGTGGGGCAACCTACTTCAGGGTTGAAATCTTGCGCAACGCCCCAACAGAGATGAATCACTCCTGGCATTCACGGGATTCAAACCAGCAACCTCCCAGTTGCCAGCACAGATCCTTAGCCTCAGAGCCAACACTCCACCCTAAAGGGATTAACTCTCACTGCAAAAAACATTATTCTCTAATCAGTCTGAAACCCCTCATTGGAATCACAGTAAGGGACTTCTGTGACATGGTGAGATCACCTCGTAACACAATCCATACTATTCGCCTACCTGCAAGGATCTGTCTGAAGACTGCGAGACAGGAGTGGAACGCGTAGGGCAAGCTGACCAATCGGGCGCGCTGACCAATCAGAGCACACTGGGGCTTAAAGCTTTAATAGAGCGTTGCATACACAGAGTAAATACACGTGTACAGTTTGGATTAATAATGTGTTATTGGAACACTGAAGCATATAAATCTGTTTTAGCAGACCCCAAAAATAAAATCATGAGCAGTGAAAATGAGCATGATAGGGCCCCTTTAAGCTAAACATGTATGTCTCTACCAATTTTTCCCAGTTGATTTATATATGAGGAAGCTTTCTCAGAAAAATAGGGTTCTATAATAGCAAACAATGAAGTAGGGAACTCCTATAATTTCGCAAAGCAAGTCATCTTCATTTATGATATGAGATATTATGACGCAATGCCTTGTGATTTAGTGAAATCTCCACATAATCATGATGCACCCATTGTCTATTGGTACAACAGAAGACTGGAGAATGAATGACAGGTGGTATTTAACACTTGTAAACTTTTATTAGAAACACCAGTCATGAGAAGAAATGGTTCGGAAAGTCACATAAGGCCACAAGGGGGAGCAGCTGGAACTCCGCATTGTCTCCATTGTCTCTAAAACAAAACAAAACAAATTTATTCTCTTGATCTGTCGGAACTGCCAGAGGATGCAATAGCTAATTGTTATGGAAAGTGCAAATGTGATTTTTTCCCCCCATAAATTAAAAAAAACCTGGCATCCTTTCACCCATATTATAATATTAACTAATATTCTTTGAATGCTCTAGCCCAACTTAATGTAGTTTAAGTGAATTTATTTTCTGTCTGTGGCCTTTACACCCCATCTGGTCATGCTTTTAGTAGCTTGCGTCTTAGAGATTTAATCACAGGTCTCAAAGAAGTATTGATCCAAATTATGGTTAAATGTATGCCATGAATATATTATAATAGCTTAATAGGTCTTCATTGTAGTTTGCGCCACAGCTGGGTGGATGTGTGCTATAATGTGACGGAAAATCTGTGTAGTGTGATGAAAACATGCTACGAAGAGCACAAACCTTTAGTTTTCCTTCCACTCCTTCTGTCATCGTTTGTCTGACGTCCTTTTCGGTCTCACGGAGATCTGCACAAATATTTTAAAGGGCTTGTCTAACTGTGAGGCAACCCATGAGAATACTGCACATTCAAGAAAACTGAGTTTGCTAAGCATTTATTTTACTAACAGTTTTTATTGCCTGGATATATTGCTGCCTCAAGCAAGGCAAAGTATTTAGTTTCAGTTTTTTTTTTCTTACAAAAAGGGTCCAAATCAGTGTTTCCCATTACGAGTCCTTGGGAATCCCCAGATATTTGTGTTCTCTCCCAGACAATCCACATTTTTGCTCTGCCCAGCATCCACATTTTTGCTCCGCCCAGCTCCTGGTAGGTAGGAGGCTGTGAGGGAGGACAAACGTGGACGATCTGTGGGGTCCCTGACTGGAAAACGCTGATCTAAATAAATGATAGGGACATCTGTTTGGCCACCTGTATGTCTTGGGACTAATGGCAGAAGCCCTCTTAAAAGGAAGGAGCATAAAAATTCCACAGTCAGAGCTGGGCAAAATTAATCCTGGTTCTGCTGGCAGCATGTTACACTGCAAGGCAGGCTGCTTATAGGCTCAGATTCTAAGACAGCAGTGCACAAGAACAAGGTGAAGCAGGAGACACTGGTAGTGACCAGAAACCAGCCAGGTAGAGGGCAGAAGTGACTTTCTAATGCCAGAGATGACAGTCAACTTATCCGGCAGTGCCTCATAAATTGGAGGATGACCTCAAGTGACCTTCAGAAAGTAAGAGACACGTTAAGTGCAGGTGTGAAGTGCACAGCTAAGAAAGTGTGTATCAGACTCCTAGAAGCAGGACTGAAGATCCATAAAGCAAGGGAGAAGCCCTTCATCAATGAGAAACAGGCTGGAGTTTACAAAAACATCTACAATTTACCCAGATGCATACTCATACATTGTGAAATCAGTGAAACTGGAAATTTTGCTGTGGTCTCTGAATTTTTCCCAGAGCTGCAATTTCATGTATTCAAGAGCCTCTGTGAGTGAAACAGCCTAGGTCCCTCTACTGCACCCTTGTATGTGTGCGTGTGTGTGTGTATATATATATATATATATATATATATATATACACTAATAGTTTAGGATTCCTAGGGCTTTACCTGGCAGTCATGATGCTTACTTCTCTATGGTTTCAGTCTCACCGCAGGCTGTTCACAGAAAAAACCCTTCAGGATGAGATAAGTATCGATGTGTATGTACCCTACAGGTGGGACAGAAAGACGGCGGTGTGGGTCCTTGTAGGTGGTTAGGGCTCCTGCAGGCCCCCAGACCCGTGAGTGCATGTCTCCCAGAGGGGACTCTCCAGTGATCCCAGGGATGCTAGTGTATTGGTAATACAGTTAAGGCTTGTGGCAGACTGTCCCTTGCTAGAGTTATTACAATAACAGTTACAGACGGTTTGGCAGGGTATGGCTGAGGAATGACCCAGTAGTTTCTTGAGTTCAAAAAAAAAAAATGAGTGGGGTGTTAAATCATTTTAGCATAAATCACTGGGCAAAACATTCGATAAACGAGTAAAGTATCAAATTATAAAGCATGAATCATCTTTTTATAAAGGCACGTATTAATCAAATACCGTACCAATCAAATAGGAATGGAAAAGTACTGGGGGGGGGGGTTAAAATAAAACAAGAAAAAGATCACTTTTAAAGAATGATGACAGAGCTTTCCAAGGCACAGCAGATTATACTTTCTCAGTGTGTTGTGTCGCAGCCTGAGGGGCTCTGGACATGCGACTATCAGAGAGCCCACTCCATTTTAAAAGATTTATTAGCGCTTTAAAACGGACTTGATTCCGACTTCTGGCAATTTTAGATTACGGATGAAAGCACCTTATTTATTTATTTTTTCTGGAGTCAGTGGAAAACATTGGACCGCAAGTGCAGGCAATATGTATATATATATATAGATTTTTTATTTTTCTTTTCTTTTTTCAAACTTTCTTTCTACCCTGGAAATGGGAAATACTGTTATACCCAGTACAGGCCTCCAGAATAATTTAAATTTTAATATTTTAATTCACTTTCATCTCTGCTGTTCTCCATAGCTTTGGTCAAGTAACAGATGAATAGTACATTCATTTTCCAGTGATAGGGACATATATTCCAAGCATGCATAAATGCTTAAAAGGTATGTGCACACATTCTCACCTAGTTGCATGCGTGCATACAGATATTTCTCACAGATTTTTGACTCACCATTGACAGTCCAAACATTATGGAAGACAGATCTTGTGATCAATATTGGTGTACTTTACATTTAACCTTTTAAAGGACGCCTTTCAAATCGATATGTCGCTGCATGTGAGGCAAACTTCCAGTGTGTGAGGTGATGGAATTTATTTTAGATTCTCATTTAATTGAAACTGAGAGGATCTTTCCCCTTTTCCCAGACATAAGCCAGATGTGGATTCCATCATTCCATCAATTTGAACAGTTCTCACATTTATGTTTTATCTAGCTCAGTGTATTTCATGTACCTTAATACACGCAGCTTTAGTTGATGAGTATTTGTTTTGAATTGTCAGGTGAATTATCAACAATTATCAGAATTTTGGATTAAGGAATTCAGTAACTTTGTTCAGGAAAAATCATAATAAAAACAGCGATTCCATAAGTGAAGACATAAACTTTTTATTGTAACTTTTTATTAATAGCAGTCATAGTGTATTTTTATTCAGTCCCTTTCTGTAAGGTTTTAGGATGCAATTTTAACAGGCTGTTACCCATAGGAATATTAGAAAGATAAACTTTGTCTGAATTTAGTTTATCGCATTGGTCCTTCCCTCACCTTCCTTTTTTGTCGGTGTAATAAGGAGTGACCACATCCTATGTTATCCTCCCGGCTTTTGCGTAAATGTGCACTATTAATCATTCCACCGCACCGTAGTACCAGCAGTGCCACTCCGAAAGCTGGATTTCATCATTCCCTTGAAGTGCTGATGCAAATGCGACCTGGCTTTTAGCCGCTGAGGTTGCTATGACAATTTGTGGGGTTGCGCGGTATTAAGCGCTTGTTCCACATTTATGCCTGTTCCTTATATGCGGTGAATTAGTCATGCCTGGCATCGGGAGGCTCCGACAGCGTCACGCCAGGTCTTACTGAGGCAGAACGAGGACTAGCAGGTAACCTCAGACTGTGTCAATGAGAAGTTACACAAATAGAATGGGACCGCTCCAACTATGAGCCGGACTCCGCTTGGGTAGAGTGGGTGGAAATATGTCAGTTTGCTTCTGGTGGCTATTTTATGTTCCTTTAGCTCCTGCTGATCCATTAAAGAGATAAAAAAATCTCCTAATTTCATATGCATATGACATGCAATGAACACAATAGATTAATATTCTCTGCTTCGGAGAAATATATGTGTGTAGGCGAGATCCCGTACTAGATAAGTGCTAGATCGAAGTGATTTTTTTTTTCCTTTCGTAAACAAATTTCAGTTGGTGAGGTCATTGAGAGCCTCTAAGCAATCCCAGAAAGATTAGGGCAGGGGACATCCTGGACAAAATGCTGGTCATTCACAGATCACACAATCATTGGTGCGCTGAGGGCAATTTACAGACACCAATTCACCTAACTGCATGTTTTTGGAACCAGAGTAGCCAGGGGAAACCCACTAAAAAAACATGCAAACTCCGCAAAAAAACGAGAAAAAAGGAAAAAGAAACAGAACTAGGTGGTGTAGAATCAATCCCAAAAGCTTGGCCTTGCAAATGCAAAGTCTACCACGTCACCCCAATGGTTTTAATGCACACACAACTTTAAACATAATATGGATGAATGACATTGATGTAATGCTGTCCAGAAGAGGTCTGTAACTTGAGGCTATTCAATAAAGCAGGCTTATGCAGCCACTCTTTGTGAATATCCTACTGGAATATAACACAGACGACAGCATAACACTCTCACAGGTAGGACTATGAAATTTTCAGTGACCTATTCAATCCACATTCCAATGTGCGGTTTCAGTCTTTCTTAAAATAAAACGAATATGACAGTTGATCGTTAAGTCGCAAATTTTGCACTTATAAGGAAATGATTGTGTGCTATGAAGAAAATGATTAAATCCCAGAGGGTGCTGGGGGGGATGGTCAACCTGGGAACAGCTAAAATTCTACTTTTACAGACTTTTCAAAAGCTCAGTAATCTTTTGAGGGTGAACTGTAGCAACAAATTCAAAAAAGAAAAGTATAAGCCTCCGAAGAAGTCGTCGCTGCATAAGACTCATTAATGAAGAGTCAGAGAGAGCTGTCATGCTTGGATCAGATGCTTCTTTTCATCACCTCACCTTCCTCCAAACTGCAAAGCCCTACAGAGATATATTACGAGATGTGGAGCTTTATTAATGACTCCAGTTCCACTCAGTAGGATTTTCCTTTTCCACACAATCTCCTGAGTCCCTTTTCACCCTCCAGCAGCTGACCTCTTTACATTTATTTAAATTGTGTAAATAATAATGAGGATAGATTCTGATTCATTTGTCTAGTGACAAACATTTTTTTGCCTGAATTTTGAATAAAGAATATGCATGCATGTTGTTTATTATATATAACTTGTGTCATTAGGTACTATTTCTTGTGTACACAGATTTCTAGAGATCTCTTGCAAACTGTAGGTCTATTGGTGATAGGGCTGTGGTACATCTCTAGCAAGCATTCATATTTACATGTTGCTAATTAAGTATAGAATGATAAAATGAGGCGTGTGGAAGTAATGTCTGTTCTGATACAAAGACTGAAAGGCTGCTCTTCGAGATGTGAGAAATGAAATGTTGTAAATTGCCTGATTTATCGACTGTCTGTACTGAGATGGGCAGGTCCGCTCAACATCAGTTGTTCTTTGTCCAGAGGTAGAATAATTATTGGACAAGTTTGATCCAAGGGGAGTTTAGGGATATACTTTATTTGTCTTCTTAAAGGCAATCAGTGCTTTTGGGACAAACAGGGGAAATGCTTGGATTACGGAAAGGCCACAGTCTGCATAAACAACCCAAGGTCTCTTCTTTAACACAGTGAAGAGGCTGAAAGCATTTCAGGCTTAAACATCTAAACTTACGGTACCTGTGTATGTGTATTAACACTAAACATAGTGTTTATCCATACAAACGCCTCATGCAGTAGATACACAGTCATTAATGCTGAAACATTTATTGTATCTATTTATTTTAATAAGATATTTAACACCTTCCCTTTGCTAATTACTTGGTCAATTTACCTGGAACAACGGTGTCCTACAGAATCGAATTAATTTAAAATGTTAATACACAATTACAACCATAGCACAAAACATGCCTGAAATTTACATGTAAGCCTTATTATCACAATATGACCATTTTCTTATAAACAATATTATAGAGTACAACAGCTGTCCATCAAAAAAGACTGCCGTAAACCTTGTAGTAATTTCAGTACAGTTAAAATACACAGCACGGTCCATATTTTCAATTTTGCATGTCTTTTACATCCAATTTTTTGCCGTATTCCTCCTACGTAACTGTGATTTTTGTGGGCTTACTCGCTTGAGTTCACATCCTCACTTACTGCCACAAGATTTCTGTCGGAGTACAGTCTTGGACCTTGGCTTCCAAAACACAAAATTTCTTGCACATAAACCATCATTTGGTAGACTTATCTGTTTATTGTAGTTATTGCGCTACAAATCCCCACCTCTCACTGAGCTTCAGTCCACATATAGATAACCTGACGTTGTCCTGCACCGTCCAATAAATGTATTCACCAAAAATATACATTGCTAAATATACATTAAAAGTTGTATTTTTGACTCATCTCTCCCCAGACCATTCTTCCAATACTCTTCAGGCTCAGCTTGGTGGTTTAACAAATTTAAGTGGGCAGCGATGGGTTTCCTGGAGAGTATTGGTTCCCACCGTGCTGTCCTCCCTAACACTGTATTCTCATTCAATGTTTGCCTGATGGTAGGCAGTCTGTGCGAGGGATGTTACCCTGTGGATCATTGTAATCTCCAGGAATAGTCTACGTCTTGCTCTTGCAGTGCCTTTTTTTTCTGGACAACCATTCCTGGGGAGAATAAGAAAGACGCTGAGTTCTCTCCATTTGTACACAATTTGCCTGACAGTAGACTAGCGATGCCTGAAGTTGCAGGAATTGTCCAGTATCCTTTTTTAGCCTGATGAGCATTGATGATTTTTTTTATTTCCTGAGGTTCACAGGCATCTGTTGTGATAGAGGCAGGTGTTCATGAACTTGTATGGTTAAGAGCTTTCATCGGTTTTTTTTTTTATATGACAAGACCACCCACACACACATGTAATTGTCATCCCACTGATTGATATTCCTAACTCTAATTATCCCCTTTAAATGAACTGATGATCCTAGAGATTCACATAATTTTTCCAATGAAGATATTTAATCATTGTGACATTTTGATCAGTAAATGAATGAAAAGTATGAACAGCAACCATTTTGTTTGTTTTATTCAGTTTTAGATATTTTTATCACAGAGTATTATCTAACCGCACTTTAAGTCACAATTATCCAGAAACGGAAAATTCTAAATTGTTTTACAAACTTTGTAGCACCACTGTACTTGTGCAGTATTTTATTTAGTTTCATGGTCTATAATCTTCTTGGAAAACAACAGAAATATTTTTTTAAATGATGCGGCAACTGGAAAGGTGCACTCTCTCAGCTTTGCATTGCTCCTAACAAACCTCATTGCCAAAGAATGGCCACTTGGGCATTTCTGCTTAAATTATGTATTTAACACATCATTTTCACTGTGCTTGACTGCCTCGCCTACCTTCCTCATGGGACAACAGCATATATCTGAAGCTAACAGTCATTTCTAGCTCAGAATTTGTTTTTAAATTTCTTAAATTTGTGTGTGTGTGTGGGTGTGTGTCTGTATGCATGTATATGTAATATATTGCTAATATGCATATATAAATCAAATTTTAAAAATTGTAATACATTTTTTTGGCAATTAGGACTTTTACTTTGCAGGTCGGTGAATTTACCCCCAGCTGGGGTTACACGGCTTATCTGGAGTCTTACAACCACCGTCATTGATTTGCAGATTATCTCACACTGGAGATTGTCTTCCCTTGGGGACAGACAGGCTGGGCTGTTGAAACAAATGTGGGAAAGAGTGAGGAAATGTCTTATTTCTCACAGGAGTCAGTTCAAGTGTAGTAATCTACTGTCTGGGGACTCTCTCCTTCCACTGCTCTCAAAAGGGTGTCTACTGCATCTTTATTAGAGATGTACAGTCAGTTTATGCAAATGTTAATGTCTGATAATGAATTGCTTTAATATTCAATTAGGGCTGTTAGTGAGTAAATTCATCACGTGATGCTGTACAGGATTGATGCTGATATTGATATTCATTCAGGTCAATACAAAGCAAGCCTTTTACATTATTTAGAGGACATTCTAACACATTTGCTTTACGCTGAATGGAAGTGGTAATTAGGTTTAATGGTAACGTTAACAGAATATATATGTAAACCGTTTAAGCTGAATAATGGAATGTCATAAGTTATGATGTAATATTGGACCACTTTGCTTAAACTTATTTGCTGGAGTTTTGAAACAGGTGTAATACAGATATACCCTATCAAACATTTTTATGAGCCTTATAGACCTGTTGGTAATGCATGCTGTTGTCCTGTCTCACTTTGCACTTTGTTTCAGTCCCTTTGCATTCTGGAATTGACTCAAGAATCAGCTCAACCATGAGCTGAATGAGCGTTTCTGGCAAAAAAAAAAATACATTTACAGGACTGGCTGTAAAATTGTACTGCATAAGATTTATGTTTATATCATGTGTAAGTACAGCTACAGATTTCCAGAATATAAAAACATAAGCACAGTATTTGTGGAGAAACTTGTTCTTTGTGACAGGGAACAGACTTGTGTAACACGGGAAATAGAGGATGAAATGTGATGTTTTATTGGGAACCTTGGAATACGAGGTGTTAGGCAAGCTGATATGGCATGCAAAAGGATTCGTTGGGTTCTCTAACCAAAAACAAACCAGTAAAAAGCTTATATGGGTATTTTTTGATGAATACAAGTTTTGAACAAAGGCAATCTGCCTGAAACAAAAAATGTAACAGATATTTATATCATAAAATAAGGAATGATTATTGATTGAAAGGTTTCATAAGCTATTATGGCAGATGACAATGAAATGCATTAATTAAGATTAGTTTCACCCACAGTGCTATGTTCCATGATGTTGCTGTCATTATTCCAGCACATAAACTGCGATACGATTGTCATATACCTATATGTCATCATGGCTCTGAAAGCCATGTAGAATGTTAACATTTGTCAACAAATGACATGAGACTTAATTAGTAACATGCATGTAAAGAGACATGCACATATGTACATATATGCTCACACATATAGTAAAATTGGAACAATGCAGAGATAAGCATTGCTCTTGATCAGGGATAACATGAAAATTTGTGAAGCATTCCATAAAATCCCATGGTCAGTAATTGTATTACTAGTGGACCCATGACAATGACCCTTAACCCTGAAAGAATACACCAGGGGTGGCACATAAATAGCTGGCCCTGCACTCTGATGACAAGCTTCATTCTTACCTCTATATATGCATATGTCTTGAAGAAGAGCATTATGGGATATGCTAAAGCTAAACTTGCACTTGTAGTTATAACACTTTACATATGCATCCCCAACTGGTCAGTTGCTGGTTACTGTTTGCATTGCCATTACTGCCTTATAACAACACCTTGCAACGTTTATACTACAATTATACCAAAAACTAAAAGGTGCATGGAACCCGCAATGTCATGCAGAACTCAATGCAACCTTTTTTGGCAATCCGTCTCAGATGTATGCTTGTTGATTCTGGAAATCCTTAACCAGAGAACATCCAGAAACCAAGTACAATCCATATGTCTATAGAAAATCTTCATTATTCACCCAGATTACCTTGGTCTCCTTGGGTCCCTTGGGTACAATCCATCCCAGGTGCCCTTAGCTGAGCAGGTCAGGAAATCCAATAAACCTGGGATTCAGATTTCTTGCTCTTTCCCTTTAGCGCCTCCTTATTCCCCATCCTCCTGTCTTCGCGCTGCAGGAGCTGCTCAGCGGCGCTTTGTCAGTAATCTGTACCCCACTGGTTTCTTTAGCTTAACTCTTTTTTTTCATCTAAAATCCTACATAAATTTTTGCCTAGGGGGCAGTCAATCAGAGAACATCCATTGACTCCTACTCATGTCTTCACAGCAGGACGGTTGTTATCCAAAGAGTTTCAAAATCCTGCCTCCGTTAAAGATTTGTTCGGCACGCTGACCGCACTGTCCAAAAGGTTTTGCATTTTTTTTCTGTGTAAATATATTTCTGATGAGTCGACTGTTTTAACTTTTACAAAGACACATACCGAGGCAAGTACTGCAGTATTTTTTTCACTTTGACGAATACCAAACAAAACAGGCAAGCTAAACGAAACCGCGGTTTTTATCCTCCTAAACCAGCCAGATTAATACTGCAAAAATCTGTCAGCAGGAACCGCTCTACAATACTAAATTCAACAGCACATCAATCCAGGAGTCTATTCTGCCAGTTTCTGCTTGATACCATGTACTGTATGAAAACAGACAATGAGAAATGACACATTTGGGTTTGCTCCTGCTATGAATTGACCGTTTCAGCATTGAATTTATTTGGTAGCTTTAAGCAACAGAAGTAATGTGTACGATGTGATGTTAAGTGGCTATTCAATTTATTTAAAATGTCTGTATTTCAGGCACATAGCGAGGTCACTTGCTAAAGGGTCATTTAGTGATTCATATAAAAATGTAAATAAAAATTTTAAAAGCCAAAATACAGTGGATATTTTTCAAATATCGTTATTCCTGGTTGCCTGTTTAAAATTCTACATGGTTACGAAATCTCGCGTTATCTTCAGGAAAGTTCAAAGAAACTCCTCTGAATGTGCTAAACTCTGATAACAAGCTAATTGAAATAAAACGCTTTTATTGAGCACAGAGGAAAGCCTAAGCAGAATGGATGGCAGGTGTTAGTGAAAAGAGCTAACCCGATTAACCGTTCACACTCTTGATTAACTCAAGCTTTGACAAGTGAGCTTTGATTGTGTCAGTCTGGAATGTCTTGAGGGATCAACTCCAACACACAATTGAACCGCGTTGGGCATACGCCGCATTTTCGGCATGTCGGAATGAGAACGATTAATTGGCTAGAAAGTAAAGGGAATAGTAGATGCAAGTGTATCCCTCTTTGTTGTCTTGTAAAATCTGGCTGTATTTGTCTCTCGGTTTTTTTTTCCCTACAAAATATCTGACGAGTATCACAGTAGACAGGGATAGGACAGAAGACATGCATTATGCACATACTGTACATGCAACATACATTAATTACCAAACATAAACCGACTCCAAGTCCCTTTGCTCCATCCGCTCCTGCCAGCAGCTCAGGACAGCTGGTCCCGCCATCGTAGACCTCCAGCGATACCCGAACATCTGCTTAGTGACAGTACTCCGAGAGAGGATTCCACATCCCCAACCGATCTCTGTACCTTATTATCTGCTCCTCCATATCTACCCTTATTGTCATGCTTGCAGCAATTGCATCAACTGACCAATGGTCCTGAAAGTCTAGCAAAAATCAGTTACCAGCAACAGATTCTTGTATATGCATGATGCATTTACACTTATAAATATAATATAAATAACTGTACAAATTATTGCCTATATGATATGTTATATGCAATATATCTATGTGCATATATACGTTTTTGGATCTTTCTAACTGATTGTTTTTACATTTAGATGTTGAACTTCTGAACTGTTCTTGTCACGCACATTTTCCGGCCACTCTACACGGCCTACCGGGTAACACACTGCTCCTGACTTCCACCTAGCTGCACCGTGTGGCCCATCTCAAGTAAACTGATTATTATCCGCAAGTCTCCGGCTCCCAGAAGGATTCCCTGTGCCCTTAACAAGCGAGCAATGTGCTTGGCTCTGGGTTCCGTCGGGTGTCGAGGGAGCGGCATGTACCAAAACCGGGACAGAGAATGTGACCCTGGACATCGCTCTCATCAGATTCTGGTGCAGGGGTGCAGGCAGAGTTTACAGCAGTTTATTACACTAGCTGATCACATAAAATTATAAATCGGTGCTGAGGTACCAACAGAACAGGCAACAACCATTGCCAGTACCACCCCTCCAACTAAAACAGGGTCTTGGGTCTGTGCAGACTGTGAAATTCCAAAGGTAAGTGTTCAGTTACTCACAGTACAGACCACACGTTCAGTAATACTGCAGTAGTAGCAAAATATGCCATTAAAATACATTAAAGTATAGATAAAGCATAACCTCACTGCTTTAATTAAACTATTTCCAGTATTTCTGTATGAAAACAGTTAGAGGCAAATCCACAGACATTTTCACTAAAAACACAGAGGAAGCACAGGAATGAAGGTCCCCACAAAGATCTGTAAATGCAATCAAAAAATTTTAAATACCAAAAGTCTCGTATTTGTTTGGTTACTTATGGTTAAGATTAAGGTTGTGATGTTGGAATTAGAGTTTTCCCCTTATAAATGAATGGAGAGTCCCCACAAAGATATAATTAGAAACCTATATGCGTATGTGTGTTTAAACCTTGAATATAAAATACATGATGCTTTCTCTGACAGCAGTATTTCAGATGTATAATACCACTGGTAAGCTTTAAGCCCATTTTGTTTAACTCTTTTTCTAGGCTATGCAATGCAATACAGCACTAAACATTGCAAGTGATTAGGTAAGACCTTCTTTCTGATTGTGCAAACTTCCAGTTATTTCTATAGTCTAAAAGCAATGTTAGTCAAAGAAGGATCAGCACATATTTGAATCAAGCCAGCAAACAAACAACCCAAGTAACATATTTCAAACAGCAGCATCCTATGATGTGGATCCTGTCTCACCACATAAAGCACATCTGCTGCTCCACGTTCACCCAGGGGCCACGTCATTAGGTATCCCTGTATGCTAGCAGATACGGCCTCCTTATGTCTCCAGAACCACTTCAAGGGCGAGCCAGTTGCGCTTTCAAACTTGCCTTTCTGAACAACACTGCTGTACTGAGCTGTTATTGTTGCACTTGTGACCCTCCTGTTAGCTTTAACACGTCTGGTCATTCTCCTCTGACCTCTCTCATTAACACAGTGTTTTCAGCAACAGAACTTCCATCGACTGGATGTTTTTTTTTTTTCTCATCACACCATTCTTTGTAAACTCGAGGCACTGCAGTTTGTGAACATCCCATCATAAGTGTCTGTTTCTCAGACGCTGGGGCTGCCGCATCTGTCACGATCATCACGCCACATTCACAATCACTTAGATCAGGCATCTTAACCGTTATGCTGCTCAGCCAAACAGTCGCTGATCCTCTTGACTATCTATCTAGAACTTGACTCTATCTGCATGCTGCAAATGAATGCCTTGCTGTTTGGAGGAGCAGGCTGGTTTTGGTAATGAGCAGGTACTTCAAAAAAGATGGCCGCTGAGAAGATGTTAGATGTGTCATTACTGTACATTCATTGTTTACTGATGAGGAGTTTGACTTACATTTATGCTTTACGGTAACACTGAACTTGACGGGGCACAAATAATATACTATTACTATATATTAATGATATACAGTGAACCATTACTTATGAATTAGTTAACTGCAAACGAAGTCTTAGCTACATACTAATCTAATGTTAATTCACCATGATGCATATTTTATTTCAAGAAGTTACTATATTTGTTACTATATCTGTAATTTATGTAAACCTGAACTAACTACTGAAGGAACTATTGAAGGAACTATTGATGGAACAAGTCATGAACAACACAAGTCAAAATTCTGATCTCATGATTGTTGATCATTAATGAATTCTGAATATCTTCTCTAGTAGCAACTATATTTGTTTATGATTCATACTTCAGTAGTAACTGAATAATTACTAAGTATTTCTGCCCCATCAAGTAAAATGTTACCCGTTTTACACATTAAACACATGCTTTTGTCCAAAGTGATGTAAATGTGAGGCAAAAAGCACATTACAAACCTACATTCTGTCAAGGAGTCAACTAGGTGTAAGTGTAGCTGCATTGAGCTTCCAATCAATGCTCAGGTACAGAAGTGTAGCTGTATTGGAGCAGGACCTACACAACAACTTCTAGCAAAGCAAGAACTTAATAAGACTATTTAAACACCGGTAATGCTATACATGTGGGAGCACAATGTAGTAGCAGTCTTACTTGCATTAATTAATTAATGCATTAATTAACCAGTAACTAAGGTGTAAGTTATGCACTGATACCGTGTTTCTTCATCATGAATCATGATTTCATGCATGAACTGTATTAGTTCATGATTTGTTCTTGACTAGTAAGATATTTGTGACCCCTCAAGTAAAGTGCTAAGCAAAGATCAGACGTGCAACATAAGAACATTCAGGAAATGTAAAGAAACAACATGCTAGTAAAGGAAGAGTAGAGGACTTAGAGTTTTTCCTATTGACATGCATTTTATGTAGGGTTTCATGCACTGGTAAAGCCGTAAAAATATTTCAGGTGGGTTAAGGGGGAAGGCCAGGGGAGTATGTAAAAATTTGAAGGGAACTGGGGTATGGGGGGGTCCCTGGCCACAGGGTCCAGGTTAAATTGCATTTCAGTCAGGAGTACTCCTGATTGCATTGGTAGATTTACTCTTAAGTACATGAAACTACACAGAACATTTTTTGGGGGGTGGTGTATTATAAAAGGAGGGTTTTTGACATTTTGACAAACCTGTGGATCCTATTACGATTCAAGCACTGGTTATTTGTATGAATTAAGTTATTGATGCAAGATGCTAAAGTAAAAATAAAAAATGGATCCATGCAAACTGGTAATGGAACTTCTGAAAAGAGGATGATTTAGTAATAACAATAATAATTTATTAATGGCAAATATAGAAGCACTAGTTATTTTAATCTTAATTTCTAAATAAAATAATGAGCAGGGATAAGACACCACATGCAAACATTGTGTCCTATTGTGTGCCTGGAAAGACACTCAGAGGTTTCAATAAAAATCGTTACTTATCGATATGCCTTAATGACGTGAAAGAATCAAGACTGATTCCCTGACTGAGCCAGACAGAACTGCTGAGGCAAAGATATTTGATTCCAATTAAGTCCTCACCCATTATGTGCCAGAAGGAGTGTCACTATGTCATGAATCTGCATCTATTACAGGATTTTGTTTATAAAACGGGCAGGCCGAAATCCCCCATGAGGCAGAGCGCACCGAGTGGAGTTCACTTTTGCTTTTTTATAACCATCAGCTCAATGACATTGATGCTGCATCTGAAACGCGTCTGACCTTAGAGTTGTAAGGAGAAATTACCTCCCAGCCATCAGTACGCTATTTGGTTTTCTGCTGATTGATTTAAATGTATAATTATGTGACAAAAAATATATAAATTTGTACCAGCACGCCGTTTCATAACAATTAACATAATGGATCTAAGTACTGGTACAATAAGGCTCTCAAACCCCACAGGGGGGTGGGATTAACCATGCACCTGTCAATCACCAACTGACTCAACCCATTGGGAACCAACAAAGTAACTAATGGAACGTGGGTTAAACCACTGGATGACTGACAGGGCAGAGTAATCCTACGCAACCTTCAAAAGCTTTGTTACTCTTATTGCTGCAGCCGTCTCGAGTTAAAATACTGGTAACGCGTTTTAGAGGGAGCGTAAAAAAAACAAACAATAGGAGGAGATTCGTCAGAATGAGAAGTACCGCGTGATGTCAGAGGGTAGAGAGAGCAGTGGTGTCAGTTCACACCGGCGGGCTGTGTGGCTTCAGACCCGCCCTCGCTCTCTCTCTGTGAGTGCTCTTGCTTGTTCTCTCTCTCATCTGCAGGTTTCCTATGAGCTTTCCGGTTTCCGCTTGCAGTGAAAAGACGTGCAGTTAGGCGAACTGGTGTCTCCAAATGGCCTGTTGTGTGCAGTTGCGCATGTGTGTGCCTGTGTGTGTCTGCCTGTGTGTGTCTGCCTTGTGTCAGCCACTGTATGCCTGTGTGTGCCAGCCTGTGTGTGTCTGCCTGTGTGTGTCTGCCTGTGTGTGCCTGCCTTGTGTCAGCCACTGTATGCCTGTGTGTGCCAGCCTGTGTGTGTCTGCCTTGTGTCTGCCTTGTGTCAGCCAATGTATGCCTGTATGTGCCAGCCTGTGTGTGTCTGCCTGTGTGTGTCTGCCTGTGTCTGCCTGTGAGTGTCAGCCTGTGTGTGTGTGCCTGTGTGTGTCTGCCTGTGTGTGTGTGTGTGTGTCTGCCTGTGTGTGTCAGCCTGCGTGTGTCAGCCTGTACGTCTGCCTTGTGTCTGCCTTGTGTGTGTCTGCCTGTGTGTGCCTGCCTGTGTGTGCCTGTGTGTGTCTGCCTGTGTCTGCCTGTGAGTGTCAGCCTGTGTGTGTGTGCCTGTGTGTGTGTGCCAGTGTGTGTGTGCCAGTGTGTGTCTGCCTGTGAGTGTCAGCCTGCGTGTGTCAGCCAGTTCGTCTGCCTTGTGTGTGTCTGCCTGTGTGTGCCTGTGTGTGTGCACCCGTGCGCCTGCTGGTGGACTGGCATCCTATTTGGGGGTGTACCGCAGTCTTGTGTTTTGTGCTGCCTGGGGTAGACTCCAGCCCCCGTCCCCCCCTTCCCCCATGACCCTGACAACAATAAGGGGATAGAAGATGGATGTATGAATGAAAATTGCTCTGAAGGATATGGATGATAAGCTTTACATATAAGAACTGTAGATCCATCTATTCATCCATTTTATATAACTGCTTATGTGGTTCAAGGTGAAGGTGAGATTATCCCAACTTCTGTTGGGATGCCATCCCATCAGGTTACTAAAGAACTGAATAATCTACAGAACTGTGCAAAAGTCCCAGGCAAAGAAAGTTATGCTTAAATGATATTCATACTGGTGCAAAACTATGATATTATATCTGTCAAATTGTATCAGCCAAAACCTCTCCCATTCACACCAGTATCTGCATCAATCAGATACACCCATGTATTTCTTGACTTGACCACCACCCGACCTTTTTTGGCTAATCCAAACATTCCTGAGTTATTTGACTAATTTAATTAATTAATTAAGTGAGCTGTTGGTGAAATTTTACGAACACATGGAATGGCTGAGGTTCCCTGAGGAGAGGTTTGGGAACTGAAGCGCCGTTCATCTCGCCATCCAACGTGATATTAGAACTTCTTGCTCATTTCTGTTTTGATAATGACACTGTCAATTTGCATATGGTCTAAATTGTGTTTTTTTGTTTGCTGAGCAAATATAGACTTACTACTCATATAAATACCTTTAAACATTACTATAAATTATTTTAAAATCCTCTCCTTTAATCTTAATATTACACTTGCGTAAAGCAGTTAAGATAGAATAATGACTATATATTTTTTATTAATCAAAAATAACAGCAACAATTGCATAAACAACAATATAAATAATAAATGACACGGGACTATGGTTAGACTGTCAAACATTGAAGAGCTGGAGCAGAATATTACTGGTTAACAGTATTTTTGGGGGTTTTTTGAGTCGTATTTTAATTTAAAATATAACACAGGTGCTTTGTAGTGCTGACACTTGGCATATTTGTACTTAATAATAAAATGAGTGTGGCTTTACTAAATGAATTCTATAAAAAAACATTCCCTGCTAAAGTTGTTGTGAGCAATATTAGGAATATAATCAAAATGTTCCAAGTGCCAAAATTTTCCAAGTTGTGCATTCAGTACTACTCTTGAGTTACATTGTTTTACTATTGCTGTTATATGGAATAGATACTGTACAGTAGCTTATCTTGAAGCTTACTCCACCTACTACATCCACTCCAGTTTATACTGAAGAGTATAAATATGCTGCCTGTTTTGTAATCAAATTGAGTCTTTACTAAAAATAATATCATGTTATGTTTTGCTTCGTCTATTGAACCTCGGGGCCATTCTCAGTCTGCTGAAAGTTAGAATTCATCAATATCAGCTAGTAAAATTCCCATCTGATTTGTGTTAAAATGACTCAAAAATAAGCCATTTTGAAATCTTTTAAGTCACTATATAAATGCGTGATGTGAAGGTGGATTATACAGAAAATGAAAAATGTATGAAAATTCTGCATGAAAGAACATTATTCCAAAGCAAACATTTGTGGGTGTTTTAAGGGAAATCAGCTCCACAGCTGTAGCCTCAGCACAGATTAATTCCCCAGAACCCTGCAGGAAAATGGCAGGACTGTGACCTGCATTATCTTTGAGGAAATGTCTAAGTGATATACGCGAAACGTGTAAAAACGTGGACTGCTGGGTGTGGATGGCATACACACAATTAACACATTGTTTACTAAAATGCCAGGTAGATCCTTGGCTGATAGTAAGTCACAAATGTCTATTTTAGCCAGTTTTCCGGATTTGCTTTTGTCTGCCAGAATGTCTGTCGTTCTATCTCTGACTTTTGCGATTGTGGATGATTGAAGAGCCCATTAAATTGTTCACCCCATGGTTTCCTTCACAGGTGGAATTGATGTCGAGTGCACACCTAGATGTCCAAGGTCTTATCATCGCACAGTAATTAAATCTGGTTCCTTTGCACCTCTCTGGTTATCGATTCTACATTGGTGCCACTAAGACCACCACTGAGTAAAACCGGTTTCTGCAATAATTTTAGCCTGGCTGCTTATTCTCTGCATTTCTGGTGCTTTATCCATTTAGATGTTGAATGAATACTCCCATTGCATTGTGCTATCGGAGAATCAGATCCTGAACAAACGGACTCTACCAGAGTTTCCTTCACCAAACCATATGAGTGTTGAACAGAAGTCAAGCCTAAAATGTCCCATCCTGCAATATACAATATAATATTTCCTCAAGGATGAGTAAAATATACCTTTTATCAAATCTTGTATCCATTCATTTTAGACATGTGCGCGCTGTTACCCACATCAACTTCTTGCTCATATTTATTATTTCTTTACACTTATTTACCACATTGCACCAGTAATGAGCATTACTGAGTACTGTGTACTCTGATACAACATTGGAGTGGTAAGCACGCGAATTTCACTTTTGTGGTCCGTAAATTAGCATGACAATGAATCTGCATTTGAGGGTCTCAGCTTTCTGTTACTTTTATCTTTCACAAATACATATTTATTTATATTGGGCAGTCAAAAAGGGTCACATTTTGTCCAGCGAATGGAGTTTGAACATGAGCAGTTCTCACTCTGCCTGTATCCGCACTTTGTAATATTATGACTTGTGTTATGGGATTATGTCTGTGACCACTGAACGTGTAAAGAGCTCATGTGGTTTTGATGGTACAGACTGTCATTTGATGTGTTAAATAAATCTCAGCAGATTCATAATCTACAATCGGTTTCCAAGATCATGTCCAGACCTGATAAAAAAAATCTTTCCTCAACGTATAAATAAAGCGGCTGGGTTTATTATTTTTCGGCCCCCCTTCAAAAAGTCACTTTGGGGTGTTAGTAAAGTTTACTGCTCCCTTATCAGGCATTTCATTGTTTCTGGTTTCAAAAAAAAAAGAAACCTGGTTAGTTTTTTGAGTGGTGGCAAACGGCAGCACTACCTATACAGCTTGAGAAATATGGGACACCTGGATATTAATTTAAATAAGTATAGTCCTGTCTATAAATATCCGACATTTCTTCTCTTTGTGCTGGTACACAGGCATCAGGTTGAAAATATTCCTAATATTAAATCCTGCTAATAAAATTGCGGTGAGAATTGTTCCATCACATACCACACAGATAATTTCAAACGCATTGTGGTTTTATGAATTAATTTTGGGCCACTCCATTGATTAACCAGTTGTCATAGGTGAAGGACGCCGTTCTTTTCTTGATCTATGCATTGTACCTCAGCTGTACAAAACTCTGTATCAATTTTGCAGCTCAAAGAACATGAATGCAACAAGACAAATGGTCAATTAACATAATGGAGCAGGGGAATGGCTAATTATATGTCAGCTGTCAAAAACTGACAAACAGTGATAACTATATTGTAGTCAGACAAAACTGGATTAAGTACAGATATGAGATTCCTTGTACGCAAAAACAGTTCCAATAAATCACGTGTTAGAAAACAAATCATTTATTATTCAACGACGAAAACGACGATCACTTAATCTCAGGTTTTCATTGCTCATTATTGCCTTGTATTGTCAGAGTCTATAACGTTCTAGCCTCTACCTGGAACCTGAGTGTTTTGCTCAGAAATCCCTTCTTGACTTATCTTGTGGATAGCTAGCACTGTAATGAAGTAGGATCATGCCCAGCATGCAGCTGGAAGTCGTGTGATTGTAAGTTAAGGAGGTTATTTTGCTAAGAAACTTTCCTTCAGTGCAAGTTGCTCGACCTCCACCCCTGGTCTAGCTTCATCTCTCATATCCAGTGGAGACTTCCATCAACTCTTCCATGTGTGTGGTCAGTATCGACTGTATCTCTACCCACAGCTGTCACCTTTGCTTTGCTCACTTTCCAGATTTAATCCTCAAAGCATTTTGCAACTTATCGGCAACTTGTACTACCTACTCAACCATATACTTTCGCACTATTGTTACATTATCCTGTGAAAATGTCCCCAGGTTATCGGCTGTTCTTGGCTTTATTCCTGTTAAATAAATTTTCTAACTATGTATCTGTTATAAAATAGACTACATTCTTAATTCAGTTTAATGCATCATTCATATTATCAATTTCGTTGTCATATCTTTGTCTTGCAATCATTCTTCCTCATCTATATCAAAATGAGTTCATTTGTTTTCAGTTGAGTTCAGTGAAGTTAATATAACACTTAATATTTAATTCATGCTTCCAGTGCATTCATATAATGTTATTTTCTTTCATTTCCGACACTTTTCCCCCTGACTTTTACTTAAATACAATTGTAATAATGAAGTCATGTACCAGTGGGATTGTATCAGTTGTTAGAATCTTTTGGTAATGCTGAATCTAATTATATAATTATTGCATCATTATCGATATAATACAGTCTTCAGTTCATTGCACTAATCGGCCTCATCCTGAGGTTCTCATTTGTGTGTGCAACTCCTGATCAACAGTGTTTTATCAGTAAAGGAAGGGGTGTCCATGACATTTACATGTACAAGGATTTTGTGCATGGGGGCGGTACCTTACTGGTCAGGGATTCGAACCAGAAACCTTTTGATCACAAGTGCGCTTCTCTAAAATGGATCCGGTTTCAAGTGTTTTGTCCTATGAATGGCTATAATCTTTCACATAAACATGAAACTGCAAAGGATTGTGGGGGGTCCAGAGCTAATCTGTGAAGCTAAGGGAACAAGGCAGGGATTAACCGGGGATATTTTGTTTTATTTTGTAGATTTATTTATTAGACGTGTTTATTAATATTTATTTGTATTTAATGCATAATGTTCTAGTCATTGCAGATCCATAGCCTTGCATTCATTAATTATATTATGACATGAATTTCACAAATGCAGGATTATCTAAGAGAAGAAGGCAGATTTTGTGCATTATGGATGAAAATGCGTAGGACTTTGCACAGAGTTCAGTCTTAAATGTGTCATGATGTGGTAAAACCATATACCTTATAATTGATCGTACTGTAAGTGGTAAGTCATCTGAATGTCAGCTCTCAGGTTATCTTTGCGTGTGTGTGTGTGCGTGTGCGTGTGTGTGTGTGTTTTCTGTGTGTGGATTAGGTTTATATTACATTTTGGGGACAAAATGTCCCCCATAATGTACTAAAAACCTGTTATTTTTACATTGTGGGGACCATTTTTCAGGTCCCCAGAAACATCTGTGATTGCAATAAAAAAACTCAAAGTGCCAAAAGTTTCATATATAGCTTGGTTTCTTACGGTTAAGGTTAGGGCTGGGTAGGGGTTAAGGTCATCATGTTGGGGTTAGAGTTTTCCCCATAGAAATGAATGGAGATTCTCCACAAAGATATAATTACAAACCCGTGTGTATGTATTATACAGCCTATAATATTCCCATAATAATGTCTGCTTATGTTTTCATACAGTCTGATTCCTGGGCAACTATTTATGGCCACATCTTTGAAAATGTTTGACTCTGCAAATCAGGATCGTCCCAGTTACGGAATGTGCACAGACTAGAGCGGATCAAATGGACTTCATGATAAGGAAATCCAACAACCGCACTGATATTTGGATGGTAGGGTCTCTGTTTAACAAGCATCCTTATCAGTTTTAACATATGTTTACATAACCATATCTCTACCTCGACTGTTATTTGCCATTATTAGGTTTCTGAAAAGTGCACAGAAAGTACGATCGGAAAGTCCGCAGGACTGCTGAAAGGCACAGGAGAGAGTTGAAACTCCACGTCTCTGGCAGTAATTTCTATTTCAGTAGTTTTATGGCTTGTTTTCTTTAGAAGATTAAATCTCTTGCTGGCACTTGAGGGCCAGAGCTGGACTCCTCCAGACTGACGCAGCATTCTACTCTGTCTTTACACTCCGAGAGTTTTTAACACAAGTAATTAGAGGGTTTTTGTCACCGTGAGAGGCTGTTCCTGACACCACATTTCTTTTGACACAGATGGAAGGTATTAGTTTAATTGAATAATGCATTAAATCAATACTGGCAACAGGATGTACCATCTGTAATGATCAGAAATGTTGATGGAGCGGGGGGGGGGGGGGGGGGGGGGGGGGGGGGGGGGGGGGGGGGGGGGGGGGGGGGGGGGGGGGGGGGGGGG
>JABFEB020000002.1:586892-599915 GCA_019775895.2 Stomatorhinus ivindoensis | reverse complement strand
GTTGCTGTGCTCCTAATCGGACGGTCACTGGTTCAAATCCCAGGGCCGATGAAGTGATGTCATCATTGGGCTCTGGACCAATAATCTAAAGGTGTGGAGACCAAAACCAGAACGTTGCTCTGGGACCACGTTAGCACCTCTGGGGAACACACTAGCTAGGCCTGGACCCCACGGTACTTAGTCAAGGCCCATGTGGCGCCCTGGGTAAGCTGACCCCCGACTCCCCCCATGTGAGACAAAGTGAAATTAGCTGGCTAGGTCAGTGCCTGTTAGAAGCTGGTGCCCGAGGCGGCCACCTATGGGGTCTTTAGGGGTCGGCCAGCCCTGCCCACGTTGGCCAGAGCTTTTCCAGGCTATTTCTCCTCTTGGCGATGGCAAAACAAGGAACTCAATGCCCCCAAGACAATAGGCATGAAATTATTATCACCATCTAATGTCGTCTAATGTCCTAGTCGACGCTCTTCTCAGGCACAAATCTAAGAGCAGCAACAGACGACGTTCAACATACATTTTGGGCAAATTCGAAGTAATGGAAGATGATACTAGACCATAACTACTAGTAATGTGTTGCTGAAAAATACTTTGAAACTAGGCCAGTAAAGCTGTATAATCTTTTATTCTAGCCAGTAAATTACTGAAGCAGGTTTCTGTTCTTTCTCAGCATGGAATGACATCTAAAAAAACCAGACTGATGGTTAAAAAAGAATATACAGTAATGTTTAGGTAGTCAAATTGACAGTAACACACACAGACATACAATATATACATTATACAGTATATATACACACACATAAACTCAATATTTTCATTTGAGACAATTTTAAGCATGAAATGTACATAAAAGAAAATCTATGGCAATCACTCATAAAAATCCTTAGTCACCATTTATACATCCATAGAATCTCTGTACAATAATCACTGTACTATACTCTAGGCTGTAGTCTTTCACTTTATATGCTGTAAGCAAATTCATATTTTTACTATACTATGTATGAAAGCTTGTCACATATAAATACTAAACATGGTTGTCTGGTAAACATTACCTTTAACCCAAGCATGTTAAATATATTTCCTTTTTCAAAATGTTTTCATTACAAAGTTCTTTTTAATGCAATATTTTCTACTTCTGACAGAACAAAAATGTTATAAAGATAATACAATATAAATATAATATATAAAATATAGTGACTGTGAAGCATGCTTGTCACACAGTTGAGCACATTTAAATATAATGACGGCACAGGTGCTGTGAGCAGAGGGGTGGAGTCTCTGTCCGTCACGGCAGGCTGAGTCAGGTGATCACCCCTATTTGTCTTGATCCATACCACCTGTCCCATGATTCATTGCGTGAGGCTCCTCTGACTGTAAGAGCCAGACCAAATCATTTCATTTTTCTTCTTCTTTGAACAAACAGCTGTAGTTCCGGTGTTTTCTTCCTCGTTTAAAACAGTTTTTTTTCTGTTCTCTGTCTCTCTCTACTTGCAATTTCAACCATAAAATCTGCTCCGAGCACACACTCCTGCTTTTCCACCCTCTGTGTTCCCAGGACAGAAAAAGAACAATAAATTGCAGTGTCTTGCTAAAATCCAGTGTCACATGGCAGTGTTGCTCAAGCTGCCAGGCCCTGTCAAATATGTATTAAGCATTGTGATTCATAAGCAAGTTACAGTTCCATACATGACATTATACAGTATCAGCAATATTGTGTCAGAAGGATTGATTGAACTGGTTATTAAGATGCATCATGCGAATGAATGGCATTGAAAATACAGGTGCCTTTTTTAGTCATTATTTTTTAAGTTTTTCTCACGATTATGCGATACATAATTTCAGTTAAATATGCTTCAGATAATGGAATAACCTTTACTCTGTTTAACTTGTTATTATCATCTACGATTGTTGAAAAATGCAAATGGGAAATTTTAAATTGCAAATATCATATAACCTTGGTCTCATACTGAAGAACAATTTGTGTTTGCAAATTACCATATAACCTTGGTGTCATATTAAAGAGCAATGTGTGTTCTTTCGGGTATAAATAAAGCGTTCTTGGATTATTAATTGTTTGCATTGAAATTTGTAAAGATACAGTTGTTTTCACCTTTTACATATTACATAATTTATATGGTCATGTGGCCCACTTAATCAATATTGCAATTCAGATTTAGTGTAAGGCCCAGTTAATAAGTTGACTGAACTAAGATACTCCTTTATTTGATCGTCTTAGCTGCTAAGTAATGCCCCTAAATCCACGTAGCTTTGCAGCTAATTGCATTGCGGTTTTGCAGCTTTCTGCATTTCCCTGCCCGATTCGGCACGAAGCAGGAAAAATTAATTCGGGCATGTGATGGCATCACTTCATGATGACCGATATGCCAACGGATCCAGAAAGCTCAGAACGGAAAATGGCCTCCATAATGTGTCTGGGCCTGTTTATTAAATTTAAAATGCGCTTGAAGTATTTATGACAAAGGGTCTATGGGAAATGAGAGAAATGGAAAACCGACCAGAACACTGATTGAAGGTACCACCATCTCCTGTTGGAAGGTGATCACATTAAATCATACTGTTTTCATTCACAGATTCAGGTAAGCATCCAACTCCAAGTTATTATCTAAACCCAATATATCACGAGAGACCTGTATCAAAGCTTAGTAGCACTCCGCCATAGAAGAATGTGCAGAAACGGTGTGCTGGGAAGCAGTAATGATGTGAGCAAACCCTTATTGATGGACTCGATCGAGAAAATTCATTGACGGCAATTTAGTTGAACTTTAACTATTTTACATTTTGACAGTTATAATGTTAATGTTGGCAAGCACCGATGACAGGACAGTAGAAGCAGGGATGAGGAATGGCTTACGAGCCAATCACACAGGCCGTAATTTTAGCTTTCTCAAACAGCACTTAAATCTCTGCGATTGGTGATAGACAGCTGATGTCATTTCAGGATCTCACTAAACAGGAATTAGGACAATTTACTCACATCATAGCCTTCCGTGACACAATTCCCTTAGTGCATAAAAATCGACATTAGTTAATGTTTACTTAATTACTATTAACATTAGCTAGAATATGCCTTCGATGCTCATTATCAATATCTTTTTCCCATAATATACATCAAATATCTATATGAAGTTAATTGAAGCAGTAATCAGGAAGGTAGGACAAATGCATAAGCATATCTGCTAAATAACTTTTTTAATCAATGTGTGTAGAGTAATTTAGTGTTGGGGAACCACTGGTGTTGAGGAGCGTGTGTTTTCTAAGCACAGGTGCAGCAGGCATTGCGAAGCAGATTACTGAAGTATAGAGGGGTTTATATAGTACTTGTGAAAATGCTTTAGAGACTAGACTGGAAAATTGAATGATTGATGACGCTGAGTCCCAGAATCGCCTTCTCCCAAGCTCCAGTTTATTAATTTCAAACAACCAAGGCAGAAACATGAGAAATCAGCTGGTCAAACCCAGTCCAGTGCTGTGGTGACCAACTTCAAATCAATCACCCCTGACACCTGGCCTGGGAGTTAGAACAGTAATTAAATGTGCATACCTCAAGCTCAATATGCTATTTATTTGTTTGCTTGATTATTTTTATTAGCTGCATATTGAGCAGCTGTTATACCATTGCTGCACTGTGATCAGGTTATTGAGAAAGGTCTGCTCTAGGACAGCATTAGCTAGGTTGAATTCTTATTCATACTTAGTAGTGAGCATTGTTTTGGCATCAGTACTCATTGCTCTTGGAGAGTGTGGTGTAGTGCTGTGCTTAGTTTGGAGTATAGAAGCTGGGTTTGAGAGGCTGCATTTTGTTCATTTGCGACACTTTCATCGGTTTTGCGGTTCTGAAAGTTGGCATCTTGTTCCTGGGTTAATATGACACCTTGTCTCGATTTTCATGATCCTGTATATCTGGGATCTTCTTCCCTGGTTACCCCGACTTTGTTATCCTGTATCGCTGTCGTGTATTAGGTTTGTAGTGGTTGTCGTGTTTTTCTGCTACAGTCCCTGCTTCCTGTTGCAGATTTTTCCAGTGTTCTGCATTTCAGTCTGTTTTTTATGCACCTCTTTTCAGTCTGCCCATCCAGGCAGCAACCTCAAGTCCCAAGGGTTAACTCTCCTCCATTGTGCCATCCAATGGTCTCCGGGACCATCAGGCAGAAAATCGGGCATTATGGTTGGACAGCCTGGTTTGGACTCCTCTGACTTTTGAAAGCCAATAAACATACTTTAACCGAGCTCTCTGAATCCAACTTGTGACAGCAACCTTGTTTTGCAAATCAATTTTTTTTAAGGCATGCAGAAATAATGAAAGAGAAAGGTTCAAAAGATGGTTTTTCGACTAGAATCGAATGTAAGAAATTCCCAGTCTTCTCTCATTCCCTCCACAAAGTGAAAATATTCTTATTTTCTTGTCAGAAATGTTTAATTTGCAGTGGAAGCTTTGTTTGATGACACATTAGCATTCGGATGAAGACAGCAATGAAACTGTGAAAAACAGTCAGCATTCAAAAATGAGAATGTGTGAGTTATTTTGCTTGAGGGAATAAATGCCTTTTATTGTTTTTCTTTACCTTTAGCGATGTATTAATTAAATGATAATTAATGCATCAATTGAGTTATTTACTTTTCCTTTGAATTTAATTCACCAATCCGTGCCATACTTTCGGAAACCTAGACTAGGAGTGGAGTTTTCATGTATATAATTGAATAGCACATGGTATATAAAGGGGCTACAGCACTCGTGCAGTCTACATAAGAATAGTGAATTCAGCGACGTGGAGCAGAGTCCTGGATTCAGCAGAGTCGTGTTCTGCCACCCCATGAATCCACTTCCAGCACTGGTACACTGCTTAGTCTGCGTTCCTCCCAAATCAGTCCTTCCAGTTCATAAAATATATATATAAATAAAAGTATATACTGAGCTCACAAAGGGAAAACAAAAAAAATGCAATGAATGCAATTCATCTTCATTGGTACAGTAATTCAAAGCAACATTAAAACTATAAGATATCAGTATGTGAGGATAAATGTAATATTCATAGCCTAATAAGGAGAAACATACAGTGTAATATCTTGTGGCAAACAAGACGATATAATAATAGACTTAGAAGGGACTCAGGGTCAGTAATGTAGACCTTCGCACAGATACTGCAGACACCATAGATCCTGTTTAATTACAATGACTAATTGTTCCCAAATCAATACTTGTGGTCTGTAGTGTGTTATAGGTGATAGTTAGTGTTTTTAAATGCAGGGACAGAGATCTACATTGGAAAGACCCAGACCTAGGCGGCATGGCTGTTCTGAGCTATGGTGGCCTGAGAGGGACAATAAAAAATATTCCCTGACAAGGAGCCTCCATATCAAACTGATCTGAAGGGCAGAGTGGCCTGAGAGAAGGAGGAACACCAGTCGCTATCAGTCTTATCAGCATCGCTAACCAGGATCCCCGCAGCTCTATCGGTGCCGATGTCCCCGTAACAGGATTGACGGCGAACCCCTAAGGCGCTAGCAAAAACAGACAGCATAAAAGGACCGGGAAATGTTTAAAGAAGCACCATTGATTTTGCAATGTCCAGAAGCAGGTAAAATATCAAAACCTAGCACATCGATTTGTTTGAAAGCAAGCAAGCACATTTTCGTCTCCTTTTGAACGGGGTCTCTTTGTCCTTCGTCTGTCTGGCTGTGCTTTTCTTCGCTGACAGCGTGTCTTGAGCCGCATGTTGTACTGCTCAGGCCAAATATCACGCTGACGGGGGGGCCGAATAGACAAAACACCACGACTGCCATTTGCTATTTGCTGGGAAAAAAAGACCCTTGGTCAAAGATACCCCCCTGCCGACAGAACTCTCCTGTTCATGGCAGCAGTAGTTCGAAAACAACTATGAAATATTGACTGTTTTATTGCACTGAAAAAGAGTACTCTGCACTCTGAAGAAGAAACGAGCTCTAATTTTATTATTATTTCTTTTTTTTTTGTTTTTCTGTTTCTGTGTTTACATTGATGTACCTTTCAGTGAAGTAACTGACACCAATGTCATGCTAATGACGCCTATGTGCTAACTAACTAATTGGCTCAATTTTAATATCAAATCAGACAATATACCGGGCTTATGTAGCAGTAAATTATGAAATACAGTCATACTTAAACTATGAGGAAAGGCTACTGATTGAGATTTGTACCTGGTTGACTTATATACAGTACATAAGAAATTAATATCTGCCAGGAAAAAAATACAAAATTGGACGAATGGTTTTGTAGTCTACAATGTAAAAGAGTTGTGCAATTATTAAACAGGACTGGAATAAACCACAAGATCTTAGATATGTTTGAAGGCTACATGTAGAATGTGTGTCCACATCAATTTTAACTTAAACAAATGAAAGCAGTTATTAAATTGTCGTGGGGAAAAAATGAATGCAACAGATAGAATTTAAATGCTTTACTTTCCAATAGAATTTAAATGTTTTACTTTCCATTAATACAGTAATTTAAAGCAACATTAACAATATTAGATAGCAGTATGTAAAAACAAAATTAATATGCATAACCTCTAATAAGGGGAAATGTGCTGTGAAATATCTTGTGACAAACAAGACAATATAATAAGGGACTTAGAAAGGACACTTGGGGTCAGTAATTTACAACTTTGGACAGATACTGCTGACAGTATCCTGTTTAATTACAATGACTAATTTTTCACGTATTATAAATGTTTGCAGGTACTGAATTGGTAGCTTTCCTTTAATTAACATGAATAAGCACCTCCCAGATTGGGAGGAAAACAATTCATTCAAGTCCCCACCTGAGCAAGTTCGTATGTCCTCTTGCATGCACTAAACTTGTGTAATTGTTGCAAAAACCGAAAATGTAAGTAATTTGAAATCTGTGATTAATAGAAAGCTGTGAAATCTATTTGAATCTACTTGAAAATGTGTTGCTAAAAATACTGATATATCATTCATATTATCATTACATTTTAGGAACAGAATTAAAAAGCCTAAATATTGATATATCATTCCTGAATACTTGTAATTGTGTTAGCTGGGGTTTGAATGAAATATAAAAAAACGCAATTATTCCCTTTTTAAAATGCTTAAACATATTTAAGAGATTTCCTTATTTATCACTCTTGATTAAATAGCATGATCCACTGTAAATTTCACAGGGGTACAGGGAGTTTGAAGGCCTTCGTCATGTCAAATAAAAAAATGCTAAAAGGATGTTTTACTAGAAAAATCCATCTGTCTATCAATCTGTCAATCCATCCATCCATCCATCTGTTTTTAAGGTTAAATCTAGAAAATATAGGTAACCATAACCATAATGATTTACTAACATCTAATATCACAATTGGCATGAACTCATTTAGAACTGATTCCTTTGATACTTAAATGTTTGTTTAGATATACAGTAGCTAAGTGGCGTTTTTTCCTGCTATCTGTCACTTCGCTCAGATATGTCCCTGTAATTACCGCATGCTTCTAGAAGGACTCACCTGACTTGCCACTCACTGGCCCTTCCCCCAAAGCTGCAACACAACCAGGAGTGAGTCATTAATTACCTTAATTTCTCCGCAATCATGTTCTCGTGCTGATGGAATAGGGCCGCATACCCCCTCCCCCCCCCCCCCCCGCCCAAAGCAGGGGCTGCTCACCTCCAGCTGTCCACCGCTGGGAGACCGTGAAATATACAGCTTTAATCTTGCGAATCTCTGGGTTGAGCCAAATAAAAATTATAGTAACAAACAGTGGTAATCTGATCTAATATCCTGAGGCAGCAAAGTTATTTATATGGAAGACATATATAAACCAACAGCCCTTCTTCCGTATGTATTTGTCACCTGTCATCTTTATCTTAACAACACCCATCTCTGTATCTTTTACACTTACCTGACATGGCTCTATCTATGTGTGTGTGTGTGTGTATATATGTGTGTGTATATGTGTGTATAGGTGTGTATATGTATAAAATGTATGTATGTATGTATGTGTATGTACACACACACACACATATATATATATATATATATATATATATATATAATGTCAGAAATCCACATCATCCACAGCCATGAAAACAATCAAATTTCAGTCATGAAAAGCCACCTTCTGATTTTTACAGTATATCTTATAGGAAGATGTCTTCAGCTTCCATGACTTCTGAATCACACTGAAGGTGACATTTCCAGAAGTCAATTTAATAAATGTAATTACTTCCTTTATCAGACATAAATAACCTGTTGGCAGCACTGCCATTGCTGTGCAGAATGTTAATTGTGCCAGACATTGTGTCACACACATCAAGGAACTGCAACGCCATGCAACTGGTCCTTCCCAGGCTGTGAAATAAGACATCTCCATTACACAATATTACTATGTTTAATGTTTTCTGTTGTAAAAATTACATTAAAGAAATGTAATTAATATGCGTGGGCCTGATTTGCCAAAATTTATAATGCAATACAATATAAGGAACAGTAGAATTTGGAATTCATATTCTGGCTTAGAGAATAGTGTCATTGCACTATGAATTATGCTTTGCATATCAATTTATTATGTTTAGTTTTTGGAGAAAAAAAATGATATGGAGGTATTTTTTTGGAGATTCAAATGATACGATAATTCGGAGGACAGGGCTAAGAAGATTAATAAATTTTGAGAGAGTTGCATGAAATTTATCAAGATAATTTATAGGGAAACATGCAAGATCAGTCTCAAGATTCCATTTTAGTAAGAGTTTAGTAAGAGTTTCTCTATTCCAAAATTATGTAAAGTATTAAGATCACATATCTTAAGATCACATACCCCCCCCCCCCCCGCACAGGGGTGTCAATGCAAGACTCTGAGTGTCCGGGGAGCACCTACTGTATAAAATCAGGGTCAGCGTTACCGCAAGACAGGAATTGGCTTCACGCTCATCTAGATCCAGTGGCCTTTTCTCTGGTCGGGTTTTGGATGCTGCCGCATCGTGTTGTGAGTGCAGTGGGTATCCCATCCCATCCAGAGCTGTGGTTTTGCCTCTCTCTCTGGAGATCACTCAATCACAGGATACCTTTCAGCACCTGGGGAGACAGGCGATATGCTGTTAATTTATCACTAATGGAGCTTTCAAAGATCTCATGTCGGCCTTCCCGGGGGGGGACGCGGCCATAACAGTCGGCCCTTCGCCAAGCCGGCGACACGAGCAGCAGCTGGCCTTCTTCTGGCGGCAGCGCCGGCATCTGTACTGGTGATGGCTGATCTCCCCGCACTCCCACTTTACTGTGGTTTCTGGTTCTGGGCAGGACTCAAGGTTTAGCTTAAGAAGCATCAGGTATAATGCCTTTAAATCAGAGGGGGTCAGAGCGCCAGGCGGCGGAGTTGAGATTCTACCGTCTCCTTCTATCTGTCTCTTTAGGGGATAGGAGGCTCCATTCCCACCTGACTCTTTTCCAACCCTCTCATCAATCACAGCAGTCATCAGTCATCAGTCTGCTCCCTTGGGGACGGTCCTCATCTTCAGGGGCCGCCCTACATCAATAGTTCCCGGGTGGCGCACGAAATATAGCCCCAGCTTTCTCGATTTTCCCCCTGTCACTTCCTCACATCCCAGGTCACCTCACATCCCAGGTCACCTCACATCCCAGGAGATGGTCCTGAGCAGAGTGAGGTATTTTATATACATCCAAAGCACCTTGATTTGCAAGTATGAACTGAATTATTGTCAACATCTCAATTGCAGAAACAAATAAGCAGTGTTTTAACATTGGTTTTAGATATTATTTCTTCAATGTCCAATGTATTACTTGCTGGAAGAGGAAATAAGACTGGAGGAACCCCTATTGAACCTCTATTTGCACTTCAAAGGCATGCGCCGGTGTGCTGCTGAGCTCTTCTTGACGTGTTGCGGGTCTGTATACTGCCTTTTGTGGTTTTCGGCCTGGTCTAGCTCCTTTAAAAGCTCTGTGAAAGTCAACAAAGGTTGAGCGCCATTTCTCTGTGATCTTCAATACGCCAATCTGCTCAGCACCAAGACCAGAATCTTTGCGAAGAGAACCTTGTTTCACCACCTGTATCGCCTTTCCGTGCAACATAGTGTAATTTGGAGGAAGGCATTTCCAGAATTAGGCTATAGATGCTTTCTAAATTTATGGCTGTTTCAGACTTCAAAAGGTTACGGTTTGCTCCAATTTTACCATATTTTTACCAGTTATAATGCATTTGGCATAAATAGGACCAAATTCTTACACTGAAAAATCCATAGAAAATTGGACATAATGTCCATATCCAATTCTCATAGTCAAACTTAAAATATACCTGCACAAATACAGGAATAATTATGGTAAGATTATTTTAGTCTTTTGGTATGCAATCATTCCAATAAATCTAACTTTAAAAAAAATTTTGCCTTTACCATTGGATTGAAGGTCTCAAAATACAATTTCTAGAGTCACACTGAATTGAATTCCTGGAGAGATTTGCAGGATCCTGGATAGAGGTATATTTGTTGTTCTATAAGGCTGTGTTACTCCACTAAGTTACAGAATATCTATGCTATCTAAATGAAGAATGCTTGAGAGAGCGATCAATCTTACAGGGGTAAATATTTTTTTTTCTTTCCAAAATCTCTGCAAGAGACGAGTGTAAAACTGACAGGAAGTGACTAAGAGGGGGACAGAAACATCTGGACACCAGCAAGGCTCTCATCTCACCCGGGGTCACTGTTTAAATCTCTATCATCGTAAGTACACGGGGAAATGAACGACATGTTAAAGAAAGAAGATAAAAACCACTACTCCCTAAAAAATAAAAAATGCTCAGCTCAGGTATGATGAAAATGTGGGAAAAATCCATTCTGTATTGAAGAACTCCTACTCACAGACCCTAACCTATGCTGCAGTCTATAGTACGAAGCTGCACCAGCTGCCACAAGCTGATTCTGCGACCGTCCTGTGCAAAAGTAAAACCCACTATGACGAGCTTTGTCTTCACATAGCGCCTGCTTAAACAAATACAGGAGAAATGCAGAGGATGTAGGTACCTGTGCTACGCATTCATAGGAATGTTCATTCTTTGATGATATAGTAGTTTTAAGAGGTTTTTGAATTGGAATAAGCAATGATCCAGTTCAGATGGTAAAACAGGAATGTTCAAAAGTGTCTGTTAAGCTGATGTCAATAATGGTTGTTGGTTACGCTAATGGCACCAGATTTTAAATGGGGCAGAAGACATCATAGACACACACAGACACACATATGGTTTCTTGATTTAAAAAAAAAATGTATTTCAGTTAACAACATTATTAAATGGATGTGTTATTATAAATTTCGTATGCATTAGAACTTATAATTAATAATTAGAATTAAAGAAGAGAAAGAGTTGGACAGTACTGGAGATAACTTCAGGCTTTTGAGAGGGGAGCTGCAGGACTTGCTGAAATGTAACACTGTCCTTCATTGTAAATATCTGTGGCCAGTAAAAGGCTCCATGCTTCTGTATATTCTACAACATGGGTACTGGAATGGTGAACTCCAAAATGCAATTAAATCCAGACCACATGTTCGAGAGACCTCCTCCCAGTCAGACCCCCCTGCCCACCCATCATCAAAAATTTCCCAGAGGGATCCCCCGATGATCGGCAAAATTTACCGAGGACCCCCCTTAGTCCCTGGACTGTAGCTGTGTTGCAGATGGAATTTGCACCTCGGTAATAATAATAATAAGTGACTAACCCTGGTATATTATTTGTACTCATGTATGTTTCTTTCTCTGCATTCGCAACAAGTCACAGTGGACAAGTATATCCACAGGTCGTAATCGGAAACACGCTAGCGGGTGTATAACAGCTTAGCTGAGGAACAGGAACATTAAATAGGTGGGGTCCAAACCCAAATGCTGATGATACGCTGCAAGAAGACAGACGTCTTAGTAAACCTAGAAATGTCACAGGATTAGAGTAGACCTGTGCAGTAGGAGCAGTCCAACGGCAATACGCTGAGATGCTAATCAGCAAACACAGGAAGCATTTCATTACACCTATTGTTGCTGATGTTGCTGTGGTCAGTGGCTGGATGTAAAAACAGTGAGGACCACCTAACTTTTAAATGGTGTAGAAGAATTATGTCAGGTTCAGTTTTATCTCCTATCTAGGTCGGATTGAAGATCAGATAAGACAAAAACAAAATCTGTTGCAGCAGTAATAATAATAATAATAATAATAATAATAATAATAATAATAATAATAAATTCGTAATGGTAATATGGACATTCAGACCTTAACCAAGAAATATATGGAAAAGCTAGACTTTATTGAATAGTGTATTGTATTTTTTCACCAAACTTTACTTTTGCAAACAGTATAAAATAATCTCAAAAGACTTCGTGACTCCTGCATGTATCATTGGATCAGTTCTCCATAAAAAGCTACGTTGTATTGTCAGTGTTCTCACCATGCATTGTGTCGTGTGGGTTTCCTCCTGCAGTCAAAGCACATGCACTTAAGCTAATTAGTGTCTCTAATTTGCCCATTGTGGGCGTGACTCTGTGCCCCATGATGAACTGGCATCCCATCCAGGGTATCCCCTGCCATTCACTGGGGGCTGCCTGGGAGGGACTCCAGGGCCACCGCAGCCACAGAACTGGATAAGTAGTTCGAAGATGGATGGATTTTACAATTGGTTATGATTATTCTACCCTACAAGAACACATGGACAATGTTTTTCTATGCATTATGCTGAGGCGCAGATGTATTCCGTTTTGATATATTTCATAGATGTAATTTGCCGTCGCCGTTCTCAAGACCTTTTTTGACCACATCAAAACAAATAAAAGACGAGATCTGAAGCTGGTAGGTCACGGCAAAAAAATAAAAATAAAAACATGAAGACGTTAATTTAAGCAGTTTAATAAGACAAGAAAAAGAGATTTTCTGGTTAAAATGTTGTAGCACTTAGCAGACTCAAGAATCATGGCTCAAGCTGATCTGGTTTGCCCATTCATTTTCTGGGGGGGGGGGGGGGGGGGGGGGGGGGGGGGGGG
>JABFEB020000002.1:562374-581261 GCA_019775895.2 Stomatorhinus ivindoensis | reverse complement strand
AGACCGGTTTTCCAAAAGTGGGTGTTCAGCCACCTTGCACTGTTCACATTCAGCTTTGGTTGCAAGCTTTCCAGTTTCAATATGCCTTTTGAAATACTTCATGACAGCAGCAACCTCCGCTTTTGACCACTTCATTTTGGGCATCCGTTTTGGGGTCTCAATCCTTTCAGCACCACCAAGAGAAACTGCCAGAGAACACATGGAATTCCATAAACATACATGAAAATATAAACAGTAAAAGAAAATAATCCTTAAGATTGAAAGCTATTGTGCATTCATTATAAGATTATTTTAGTTAAGGAGTTATCCTTAACTTGCATTTGACAAACTATGAGGTTACATGTTCCTTTAAATGAAATTAAAAGGAATGGTTTTAAGTTTATGAACCATTTGTTTTGGACCATGGTAAACTGCAGATAATTAAAACCACAGATTGTACTGTAACACTGACTTAATCCCACAAATTAAGACCTGTGAAAATCATATTTAAGACATTTAAGATGGTATATCGAGGGTTCTGACAATAATGGATTGACATAAATAAGAATTCCGACCTCCATCATCAGTGACGTGTTCCACGGATGTACTGACTTCAGCTTCATTATTTATTGCGACACCTGCTGACTCAGTGGAATCAGATGATTCATTGCCATCACTATCACGACATTCATCTTCAGGGTCACTCAGCTGTATGTGATCTGGAAAGTTATAAGTAACATTAGATTATACCACTACACCATCTCAGTTCAGATACTATCCATTAAAATTAAAAAAACAAGTTACATGCCTTCAATTTCAATGTCAGCCAGTGATTTTCCCTGGAATTCAGGAAGACATCCTTTTTCCATAGCCAAAAGAAGTTTTGAGATTTTGGCCAGCTGGGTGGTGGCTTCTGGAAGCCTGTAGTAGTCTCGGTGTACCCGAATATCGTGGCCAAGAAAGTCAGCAAGTTGGTCAAGTTCATTTTTTTTTAAATTTAAAATTTGTGACAATGTAGCAACATGTTTTCTTAGCTGTGTGGACCTGAGGAATTGTGGATTTTTTGCTCCGCAGAGACCCGCATGAATCCTCAAACTGTCTTGTCCCCTGTAGTGACTCAAACATTTGGGTCTTCCAAACAAGAAGATATTGGCACCATCAACACCACACTCACTTCTCTTGCTGACAAGTAATGTCAATGCCTGCACCATGTTTGGTGTAAGCAGTACCGCAACCTTTCGCCCTCTTTTCCCCATTATCTCAATTCGGCTAAAATGATTACAGAGTTTCTGCTCAAATTTTGTTAACCCCATGGCAACATCTTTGTGAAGGTCTGTCTGGTCTCTTTCATAAAAATGCTTAAGATGCATTTTAGACACTTCGCCAGCCCTCCTCCTGTTAAACACGATTATTTGTGCCAGTGTACTTTTGGCAAGCACAGCATAATGCATGGGGCATATGTTTTCCGTTAAACTGCTAAAGGCATTCCGAGATGTTTCTTCAAGGTGTTCATGGAGCAGCTGGACATCTTGAGTAAACGGTAAGGTAGATGGTTTATTAAATTTCATTGCACTAAGAGTGGTCAGTGCAGTGTGAGAGACTAATTCACTCCATTTTGATGAGCAGAGTTTTTTAAAAGCTTCAGTGGATTTAATTCTTTCATCATCTTCTGCCATAAGGGCCCTACAGTGGATAATATCACACAGTTTTTGTAATGAATGGCCTAATTTCAAAGCAAGGCTGGGTGTTTTGTAGCAATGGTGTTCTTCATTATATCCTGATGCTTTACGTACTGCCTGAACAACTTTGTTAAAATTTGCAGGTTTAACAGCTTCTTCCATGCTATAGATTGATGACTCACTACGCAAAACTAACAAAAGTCTGCCAATTTCCCTGAGCTTTTGTCTTATATACTCGTACTTTGTAGAATCATGCCCATGTTTATTGTAGAATGACTGTGCAAGCTGAAGGACACAAAAGTCATTCCGTACAAGCGATGTAACTTCATCAGGTTTCATTGGATTAAGAAGTTTCCACACACCTGTAGAGATGTGCTGGGACACTTCAAAATCACAGGCTGTAGCCAGTCCCAAAACCCTGGTTCTTCCAATCTCTTCACCTACTTGCCCAGGCTTAGAGGGGCATCTACGATTGTGCCTCCACAGATCTTTTCGAACAAACATTCCTTTGCAGTAAACACAGTGTACAAACTTAAGTCCTGGCTCTTGTTCGGCATTCGTTTTCCTTTTCACTTTACGTGATCCTTCCCCACTTTTTAAAACATCTGAATTATGTTGGTAATTTCCCCTGTTCCTCAATGTTTCTAATAATCCTTTTCGAGCTTTTGAGTGCTTAGGGAATGAAAGGACTTCAGCAATTTCAGGTTCTGTTTTGTGAGTTTCTAAGTGGCGGGCAATTTCAGATTTGGGTTTTCCACAAACATAGCAGTAGTTCTTTTTATTGCTTACAGTAAACAAAGGTTTTTGTGATTGACTGCACTGTTCATTTGACCTTGGACTTTGACTCTCTAATGAAGCTTTGGTAGCATTCCTAGAATCATCAGAACGTACTGATGTAGCACCCATTACATCTACTCTGAGGGGCTGTTGAACTTGGACCTTGAGGACTTTGGCTTCTGAACAGCTAGAATCACTGTCTGATTCCGAGTCTGATACATAATCCTCATCTAAATTTGAAGTTTGAGGGTCTTCTGCAGAGCTGGAATCACCACTTAACTCCTGAAGAAGAAATGGAAAAAAGAAACAGTAAGACAGACAAGAGGTGAACCAACTGACACCCTGAAAAACTCCGCTAGCCCTAAAATTGGCAGTGTGCAGGTGCCTTAAAATTATTTACAGATACCCTCGCAGTACAATACACAATAAATTGCAGGACCCAGTAAAACATGAGTCGGTTAATATATCATAACATTTGTATTCATGGAACTGTGGAATAAATATTGTCTATTTTATTTCACTGTACTTGGGCTTAAGTACAGTATGTTGCTAATATATTAATATCATACTAAGTGTAACGACAAGGTGAAATGTTCAAAACACGATAGCAATACTTATTATACTGCTCAGGCCTACTGCACATTAAGCAGACATGATTCTATATGGTAAAATGACTGCATCTATATAGCACGTTACATTATGCCTCTCATTCACACACCGGTAGCAGAGGCTGCCATGCAAGGTGCCAACCTGCATACCGGGAGCAATTGGGCGTTCAGTGTCTTGCTCAAGGACACTTTGATGGGGTCAGGAGGAACCAGGGCTCGAACCTGCAACCCTACAGTTGCCGAACGATAGTGCTACCTCCTGCACCACCATCTTCCCCCAGTTCTTGACATAACTGAATATTTGAAATAAGCCATAACTAAACTGGAGGTCACCCTGAATTACTGAAGGAGTATATTTTGGGTTCCACACCAGTGCTTCCCAGCCCAGTCTTCAGGTACATTACTCGCAGTATGATATTCAACAGGCGATCAGCCTATTAATATGGACAATTTATTTAAAAATTTTGATTTGATGATTTACATTTGATACAGTTTCCCATACTGTGTATTCTGTCCATAAATTATAGGTATGTGGGTATAGATGGATAATTTGCCTTTCATTGGTTTAACCTTTTTTAGTGTGATTTAATGGAAAGTAGGGCCTACATACTGAAAAAGATCTTTTAACACGTATTAGAATATTCACACTTGCAAACCGAAGTAGTCTATCAACAATGCATTTTATAAATAAACATTTATATACCCCTGTCTTATTCAGGTTTTGTTTTAAATACAATGGCATAGACACGAAATGTGTCAAATATTTATAGATAAAGGAAGAATCTTTTGACAGTGGCAGAGTGGTAAACAAAGAGTAAATGCGGTGCTGAAGGTCTTTCGTGGCTGCTTAGAGAACAGCTGGAAGGGATGCACTGTAACCTGACATCCAGTTTTGTGTCGGAAGGAGCCGAGGATATGAAATGAGAAATGTCAGTATCGCGGGTGCGTCTTTTAGGGGAACAAAAGTAAACACGTCATGTTTGAACTCTCCATGCAGATAAGCAGGCGTATGGATGGATGTCCGATAGACTTGTGTGCATTATTTGTAAGTACAGTAGGAAACCCCGTATCCAAGGTTTCAGTAACTGTTGTTTCAGTTACCTGGAAAAATAGTTTGAAACTTCCAGAAACTGGTTATAAAAACCATTATTTTCATTGCACCATCATAACTTTATACATTATATTTTTTCATTGCTGTATCACCTCTTGAGAATTAGGCTAAAGCTTTTCAATCCCATTCATCTGAGAGGAAGAGTACAGTAATTTACAGTATAATAATGTACTATGTTATTACTGTATGCTATTTGATGGAGGCTTAAGCTTCTCATGTATGTTGGCCTACATAAATATTTTGTTTTACTTGTGGATGCATGTATTATATGACGTTGAATTAGTTTCAAAACTCGCGCACATAAATACCACAAGCGCGTTTGCTCTCGCGAGCAGGAAACCCATCCTCACTACACGCGCACGTCTACACAGCACGCGCTCACTCGACAGGTTGTATAATTGAGATTGAGACCATGGGGACGAAAACAGTGGTTGATTTCTCAACTTAGTTGGTCACTTTGAACCCTATGATTGGCTGTTTGCTTTGGAAGAAGATGATGATCACTGATCAGTCGAGGAGAATACCATTGTCATGATGTCGGAGCGAGGAAGTCTGCACTAATTGCACTAATTTAACATCTTTCCACATTCGAGGTGGATCAGACACGTGTGAGTGCATAATTAAAGCGCCCGATTGCAGGAATTTTCTCGCTTCGTCCTAATGTATATAAAAGTCACTGCAGAAAAGGCAACTACACGGAGAGCATACGGGCGCGTGCCTTTTATATGCGAGAGTTTTGATACTCATTAAACGCCATTGTCTTGTTTATGCTAGATTTAGGAGGCATAGAACAGATTTCGTTTGTACGGGAATATGTTAGGCTGATGGCCATCTCTGAATGGTTGTGAATGTCAGTACTACGTTACTGAACACGCCTTACCCCTATTACCAACAACTGGGTAATTCATGGCATGCGGAATGAATCTGAGTTGACAGCACTCATTTACACGGAAATGCATGCAGGTGTGTGGGGAAATATACACAAATGAAAGGAATATAGTTTTAACATTAACATCAATCTAATTGTTTGTGAATTTTAAGAATTTTTGCCTTTTTCTGGTAGAAAATTCACACTATGTAAAGTTACATAAACAACATATATAACATCATACAACATACGGTATATTGGAGAAAATTAACAATTTGCATTATACGCTGAAAGTGACAGTACATGTTAAAAATAAACATCCAAACCTATATGAAGAAAATTAGCTAACAGCTAATTTCATCATACGGTACTGTATATTGGAGAAAATGAACAATTTGCATTATATGCTGAAAGTGACATTCCAGTACATGTTAAAAATAAACATCCAAACCTATATGAAGAAAATTAGCTGGTCTGCAAAAAAACACATTACACGCAAAACACGCTGACTATTACGTAGGCAAAGTGCACTTTTGGAAATTCAAAATGTAGTTAAAGGTTAATTCTAAGGCTAAAAAACACATTTAAGGTCTGTGGCATGAGGGTTAATGAGGTAATACTAATACTTCTGAATGTTACTTACGTCAGGGATCACGGATGCTTATTCTGGGCTGACAGCTTCAAAGGCTGAGATGGGGGGACAGGGGCTAAGCTGGCATTACTCAGAACACTTTACTTAATTAATCTGTATAGTAGGGTCTAACGAAGAGAGGCATAGCTAAGAATAAGTCTTCTTAAGGCCTACAACTGAGCACTGAGTGGTCCTATTAAAAATGAGAATGTCAAGCACGTGGTCAGCTTAGTCCATACTACAACACTTGGTTGCTGCTAGACTGGTGTGTCACATTACCCAATGAGCCACATGCTTACAGCCATGACATCATCAATCACATTAACCAATGAGCCACACCCTTACAGCCATGACATCATCAATCACATTAACCAAGAGTCACATCCTTACAGCCATGACATCATCAGGCTGTGGGTATTCTTTTCTTTCCTGCTCCAGGTAAATTGTAGTAGAACAAAATCCATTTTCAGTGTGCTGATGAACTGGTTTAACATGAGCGGTTCAACGGGGAAAGAAAGATCCAGAGCAAGGCTAAAGGCTATCCCCGGCGTGTGTTAGGAATAAGGGAATGAGTGTCCTTCAGAGTTACAGTCAAAAGTCAAGGCTACCCGGGAGTGTGTGAGGAATAAGCAAGCGAGTGCGAGTCTCAGTCAATTCTGCTGCGAATCCTATCGAGGGTCTTTGTGAAGACTTGAAACCAGCTGTGCACAAGGCATCCCAAAGCAACCTGAGCAATTCTGCCAAGAGGAACGGTCAAAAATAGCAGCTGTTGATGTTTGGAACTTTACAGCAAGTGCAGAAAATAATTGCAAAGAATGCACTCTGAGGATTTATATAAATCCAAGCTTCCATCATCGCATGTATCAAAATTTTATTTTGGTGACAATGATTTGTTTTAAAATATTACTGATAGCGTTTACTTTAAATACATGTCATTCCTACAACCTCCCTGACATTCACTCCAAAAATAACCTTATCTCAAGACGAGGCAAATGGTTTTCCTTGCATGTACAAACAATTCGATACTTATTGGTAAAATTGAATATTAAAACGTCCAACAGTGTTGTGTCAGGACCTGCTGAATTTGCAAATGCAGCAGCTCGTGGGCAGCCGGATTCATCCCCTGCTGTGATTGACAAGACTCTGACACCAGTCTGTGGTTACCAGCTCCCGTCAGGTTTGCGCAGCTGAGAGACAGATATAGGTTGACATGAATTCCCGTAAGGGATTTGTTCCACTCTTTGAAGCCAATTAGGAATCCACGCTGTATTTCTCAGTTAGCTTTGCAGGCTTGGAATTCAGATTTTGAATCAGATAATTATTTATACTTCCACTTTTCACTAAATGAGGGGTGATTATGTAAGGAAAGGGCAACAAAAACCCCAGTGGTCAGACCTAGAGGTTTAATTTGAAATGGATTAGCCCATCTATGCATTTCTCTGTATGGGCTATTTACGTGGCTGTTTCTCTGGCTACTTATTTGGCTTTTAATTTTTTTATTTAGTTTACAACCATCCTTTGATTTTCTGTACTCACTTGACATGCTCTTTAGGTCTCGTTCCCTGCCTTGTGCTCATAGGTTCCAGGATGGGCAACCCTGAAAAGGATAAGAAAATGGATGGAATAAATATGAAATATATATATATACATACATATGTATTGTACATTTAATATAAAAATACAGGTAGATTTATGGAGCAAGTATACTTTTTTGAGTGGGGGGGGGCAGATCTGATGGTATGTTATTGGTGTTTTCAGTATGAGGTTGCTCATTTTAAAGTACCGTAAGATAATTATGATCAGATACAACCAGCGGTAATACCATAATGCCATGCCGTAACAGCTTCGGCTGCTGGCTTGGTAGTGACAATCCTGGTCTGAATCTGTGGTTCCCAACGATTCATGCATCCCAATCCCTCTGGCTACATTACACATGTCTCGTTTTCCGCTGCCAGCACACCTGGTTCGACCATAATGACGTGTCTTCAAAAAGCTACCGGAGGTACAGTATGGTAGGAATAGAGTAGAGCAGGATGTGCGGAATGCCCGGGGGTTCAGGAGACAAGCTTGGGTGATTTACAGATTTAAATAATGTCATGGTGTTATCACACTGTCATCTAACCCAAGCTTACACTTGGACAGCTCGCCTTTGATTTAGCCTTTCTGTTTCTCCACTTCAATATTTCTGACAACATTGATTTTAATGGGTTTTTTTAAGGTCTTGAGATAAAAGCTCCATTCTGCAAGATGGCCTGATGTGTCACCTCCCCAAAGTATCACTCTGCATTGATTTCTAGGGTTCAATTTGGGCCCAATCAGTGGATTGCCCAGGTCCCAGAAACCTTTAGGTGACCCAATCCATGAGATTTGGTTTATCCCACTTTGCGTTTGAGCGGAAAAGGAAATTATAACATCGCCTCTCACTGCACCTTTTCTTAATCCCCAGTTTCTGTACCTAGGAGCGGGCTTTGGTAAATCGACCAGCATATTGCATGTGTATGCAAGTATAGGTTGTTCCATTCATCAAAATGTCACCGTTGATGGTGTGCTAAATTAGCCATGTGTTTTTGCCACCAGACCTTCGCTAATAAATCCACCTCTAAGCAAGGCTGTTTTTTGGGGTCTGCTCCATAACCTTGGGTTTTCCACTGTATGACAGCGCATGTCGCTTTGTAGTTTTTCACCTTACATGCTGCCCGATGCCCTGCATGCACGCATTTCTCTAGGGCGTGTATTTCACTCACTGCACGTCATCTCGCAGATCACAATAAATAAAATGTATCTGATCAGTCGAAGCAGACTGGCACCATCAATCCCAAAGCTATTGTTGAAGCCAAATGTTGCCGGGAGGTTTGTTTGCAATTCTCTCTGTGTACACTGGATGGCGCATGTCATTAATTGGGTCTTACAGGCAGTCAATGGTAATGTTACGGTTAGATGTTTGACCCCAGAAAGGATTTATACCTCTACGTTACGCTATGCTACGCTACACTATTGTCACCATCACCACTGTGTTTGTACTCTGATGCCACGCCATGGTTCTTGTGGATGAATTTCACGTGGTAGACCTGTCTACAGGCTTGTTTGTAAAACAGTGCTATGTCTATAGCATGTAACATCAGTGAGACTGATAATATCTACGTCTATAGCATGTCAGCCAGGTCATTCCTGAGGCCGATGCACCTCAGTAGTTCAATTAGACCAAACTACAAGCTAGTGTAATCATTTCTTCCATCCAACCATTTTCTGCAACTACTTATCCTATTTAGGGTCATAATTGGTCCACAGCCTATCCTGGGCACAAGGCAGGGAACAACCCAGGATGGGGCACCAACCCTCGCAGGGAAAAATCCAGGATGGGGCAGCAACCCTCGCAGGGCACAAGGCAGGGAACAATCCAGGAAGGGGCACCAACCCTCGCAGGGAACAATCCAGGAAGGGGCACCAACTCTCGCAGGGAACAATCCAGGAAGGGGCACCAACCCTCGCAGGGAACAATCCAGGAAGGGGCACCAACCCTCGCAGGGAACAATCCAGGAAGGGGCACCAACTCTCGCAGGGAACACTCAGGCATGCACTCTTATAGGTCATTTGATAACTCCAGTTAACCTCAGCATGTTTTTTGGACTGTGGTGGAAACAGGAGTACCTGGAGAAAACCGCAGAAAAGCACAGGGGGAACCTACAAACTCCGCACACGTGCAGCCATGGCGGAGACTTAGAACCTGCTCCCAGAGGTGTGAGGGAACAGTGTTAACCACGGTGCCACCATGTGACCTTTGTGGTTAAATAATTGATATTTTTTTAATCACTATCATGTAGTAATCTGTTTCGCTTTGCTGGTACGTCACGTAAATGATATGACAGGGAATACTTAACTGATTCCATTTTTTAAAAACAGGCCAGCGTACTAATTAAAAAGGAGTAACGTTGGAAGATTTCTACCCCACAAACTCTTCCTCTAACATGCATATTCAGTAATCATTAAAAAAAACAACAAACAATCCAATTCTACCGTTTGGCTGGTTTGATATTGTCGCTCCATGTAATGTTCTTGCTGTAATTTAATGGCTGGTGAACCATATTGGAAATAAAATCCACTTTGAATGTTACAGATCACAAACAAAACTAGGTGACTGGCAGGAGATTTGTCCCACACTCTGAGTGCCACCATGCCCCCCCCCCCGGACACAGAGCCAGAGCCATGATGGTGTGAAAAGCCTTAGGACAGACCACCTGCAGCATGTCGGCTTGAACTAAATCAATAAAACAATAATGCAGCCAGTGTTGCCAGGCACTGAAAATGGTGGCAGCATTGACAGTCACTAATACAGCAGGAATTATAAAACATGTTATACTTACAATTGGATGGATGGTAACAATCCATTATGAAATCGTAAAAGTGATAAATACTTATTATTATCAAACATACATACAGATATATGTAAAGAAAGCTATATGGATCTACCTGCTGTTTTAAAAATTGTACTATAATTATATCAAAACTATCAACTTCATTAGTTTAATTTCAAGTTCTATTCATCACATAAACAAATGTACAGCACACACGTGTGTAGCAAAATGGTTTTTCCACAAAAAGAAATAATGTATTGTTTTATAAAAAGATCAAATAATTACATGATAAAGATAGAAAAACAACAGTGACGATAAAAAGAATATATTTAAAATTAGACGATAAAAATGACACGTGAATGTATTTACATAAGGTAGCTAATGAGAGAGTATAATGTGTATGAAGCAGCCCATTGTGTATTAGGAGTCTAGCTAGTTTATTGGATAAGCAGTTGCTGGGATAGCTGGATGACATAAATATTATGTTCTCAATCTTATGATTAATTCATGCCCACGTCAGTATCGCTGACTGAAATATTTCTATTGAGCAAGTATATTCCTCCTGTTTCGCTTAAGTCTTGTGGCATGATCACGTGACCAAAGTGCAGTTGTGATGATATCTGCTTTCACATATATCCGTCTCTTTGGAAAACCCTAGACATAGTTTTTAAAAGATCAACCAAAGGAAGAATTATATTCATGATATGAGGATCACGGGTCCAAACATGTAAAACCAATATACAGTCTACAGTACATACACAATACGCAATGAGCAAATCTTAAATCTTTTACTATTAGGGGAAAAAGATTAATGTCGTTATAGTTCTACCAACTATAACAACACTAATATTAAGGAATAAATTAAACCTGCAAAATTAAAACACATTTATCATAGTTCCTCACCAGATTCGGTCAGATCCCTAACACACACTTCAGGTCGGAGTTCAGCTTAAGCTCCCAGATTCCACTGGAGGTTCCCTAAAGTCAGATTACGGAAAAGACCAGTGGTTCCCCATCCAGTCCTTGGGACCCACAATCCCTCTGGGCAAAAACATGGACTGTCTGTGGCTCCCAGAGGACGAGACTGAGAAAAACCGGAGTAGATCGATGGTTTGGGAGCAGTGTGAGGTGCATCACCTGATTCATTCCCATTAGAGGAGGGTGTGTTGCGAGTGACAGATCATAATAAAACATCACTAGATGCATCTGTTGATGGGAAAATTGGTGCTTTTAGTATGCGATTGTGTGTGAATGTGTTTTGCAGTGGACTTGCATTTGTGTGCTGGGATATAGGCTCTGAGCCTGTGCTGGATAAGGCAGGTATGGAAAGTGGGAGGGTATGTATAATCCAGTGCATAAATATAGTCAACATTAAGAGTGTATATATTTACTCAAACACCAGTTGTCACAATAAGATACATATACTAGAGTTACAAAAAGCTTCTATTGAAGTGTTACTGTATGTTTTGTATGATCATAGTGTGTCTCTTCCAGTAAAATTACCATGAGAAATGATTGACAGGCTCTGTAGTCTTTGTCTGCACGAAGATGAGTTAAGCACCTTAAAAATCGATCAACCTTACCAGGAATCAGCTGGGGCAATTCTGTGACTGACAGCCTTTCAGAGGATTAGACAAGGTACCGCTTTCTTACGCAGCCGTAAAATTAAGTGCAGAAAAGGCTGATCATATTTCTCAGCATTCGTATGATGAAACAGAATGTTATTTTTTAGATATTAACGAGAAGTTATTTATTGGGCTATTAAAAAATCAAATACCATATTTATTGTAATTCTCTCTTTGAAAGACTATTCCTTTCCCAAAACACATATTTTTTAACAACCAATAGCATATAGATTGTCAGTCAGTGAATAGATGTATAGACCTGGATGCAAACTGCATTCTTTGTTCTGATAATTATATGGAATTGCAGCTTTGTGACCAAGTTCTCCACTTTGTTATGGGACGTGAGACAGTTGTCATTATCTATGCTGGTAGTTTTTTTTTTCTTTTGAGCTCAATGAATTGCTTTCACTTTGTCCCATTCTATGTTTAGTTTCTTGGCAGATACTGAATAAGTATGAGGGAAAGTCAACACAAACCAAGATAACTACGAAGACCTGGTCAAAAGCTGAGATAATTTTGAGTTTTATTATACTGGAGGTGTAAGGAGTACAGTCGTTACATGAATATACTACCTGAGTATATTAAGCTCAATAAAATTAAATTATATCATGAACTTATATTCAAAAATGTGGCTTTTGTTAGCAACATCAATGTGTAATAATAATTTGTTGTCAATGCATTTACTATTTTCTTCGTTCAAATTTATCTATATAGTTGAATGACTAACCTACTGTGCCTATGGAATACAGGGTCTGATCATGTCATTTATGAATATTACACGTAGTTTTATTGACAGAAATCTGCGGCTGACTCTCTGACCCCGCTGAATGGGGCATCCAAAAAAGGCGCCACATTGAAATGGCACATTTACAAATGCTGTATGATTCCTCAGATACAGATGTAAATTTCATGACATTAGGTAATCTGCAGGCTGGCTTCTGGTGGAACAACTCATCATACAGCTAATCATCTTGACTTTACACATATAAGACATGACTTGTACGAAAATACATGAAGTCACGCACATACCCATCCATTCAGTTATACGGAAGGATACATTGTTTCGAGTGTCAACACAGTGAGAGCACTAAAGTACCCCATGTAACATTTCTGGAATGTTTCTGGAATTAATCTACGTGTGAATGGATGGATGGATGGACGGATGGATGGATGGATATTGTATCATCTGATTAAAATTTGAGTGAATTAGAGACTGTAATTGTAACTTTGGCTGTGAGTTTGTTTGTTTTTGCCAAATTACCGGCTCATAGACAGTGTTACATTCACGGTTAAAATGTGATGAATAATTAAATAGATGCCTTATTTAATTAACACAGTCTAAAAACCTTCCTTTATGACATGTAATGGCTGTCTGCACTGGAAATGTATCTTTTCTGGGAAGCTTTTGATGCGTGCTTGATCCTTTAATATTGACTTTAATTCCTTTACTATTGCAGCATACAAACATAAAATATTAGGTGGCTTTGAAAGAATGAGCATAAATCCTTTTAGAGAAAATTATTCTGAATAAGATTTCTGTATTTCAATCAGGTCAGTCAGAAAATAATTTCAATAAACGTTGAATTTTTTTTTCACTCTCTTTTCAAGAGTTTTAACATTAAAATAATAACATTATGTATATTACACATATTGAGGTGTTTCCATACAGTTTCAGCAGTGCAATCTGTACAATCAGGAACATCTGAGCCATTAATATTCTTTATTATAGCTAAAAGTGCATGTTATTTGATTTTGCACATTCCTTTCAAGAAGGCTGCATTACGTTTACATTCAGCTGTCAAAATTAAGCTGGATAAAAACCCTTACCATGTCTGTAAACACATTCGCAGATGTCCTGATGTCCTTTGTCAGTCTTCATACGCACCTCCAAATCAATTGTTTCTCAGACCTCACAGTTTCCGTCTGCAGACCAGGTGCCCTAACCCCCTGGCGGTCCACAGGGAAAAGACGATCTGTCCTCAGCCACTAAGATACCAGCCTTGGACAAATGGCTGTAGACAAATCGCCTACTTTCTAGAAAGATACAAGCTTCAAATTTTAGGGGCTGAGAACTCATCCGAGGATTTTTTTCCTTCTTATCTCTTTTTTCACCAGTTTAAACAGCATTTTAAAATTAATTTGACAAATGCTGGAGCAGGATGCCGGTCTTTATTTGAAGAAATTATTGCCACAGATTTTTATCCAACTCCCTGTCTTTGGAAAGTGAAGTTTAATAGTAGTCCACTAGGCAGAGCTAGTTAAATTTAAGCCAATGCACGGGGTGAAAGCTTGTTATCAAGCACCCATGTTAAGCCAAATTATACATATGGATGTGAAAAACATAACAGAAAGGTGAAAAGAGTAGAGGAGGCTTTTTTGTCAGACATGTTTGCCTGGTGCCTTAAAAGCTGAAGCCTTTTGGAAATTTAACGATGTTTAACAGGAGGCTGATTTCTTTGAAGCTGTTTTGTCTGTTACTTGATCTCGTGATTCTGACATCTGAAACTTGACAAAGACCTTGTCAGGGCACGTATTTATCATTTATTATTTTTCAGTTCCAGGTGATGTTTCTTAACGGTTATTATATATATTTTTTCCTTATGCTTGCTTTTCTCCTGCGGACTGATCGATTATACATTAGCAATAAACTAAGGAAATGGGTAAAAATTTTATATAAAGGCAGTTTTAATATACAGAGTATTTACATGCTAAGGATGATGACTTACTTAGTTTAATTTTCACTGATTGTGTCCCCTTAATTAAGCAGAGGAAAAAATGACAAATAGCAAATCTCAGTCTACCCCTGAAGTGTAAATAACAGGTCACATTGCCACAGGTATGTAAAACAGCGCAATACTATAAGAGAATGGGACTCCACATTTTTGGTCTGGTCGGCTTGGTTCATTACATAACTTCATTCATATTACCTGATATGCTCAGGACACCCCCGCGACCCTGAACAGGACATCAGAAAATGGATGGATGGCCTACCTCTGCTAATGGCATCACTTCTGTTCCCCTATAAATAACTGTGGATATAATTCTACCTTTACAAACACTACAAGTACCCAATCCACCCTTTATAGTAACGTATTGATGTAAACTTTACAAAGATATGGAATTATTAAATGTCACTTCAACACAATTAGTAATTATGTAATAATATAAAGCTGATAGCTGCAGAATAAAGCTACTGACATTTTGGAGTTACGCAGATCGTAATCAATAGCCAATTATTCAGTGCATAAAATACAGCAATGCACCCGCAACAGAAAGGCTTAAAGGTTATTTTTTAGATAATTCTTTTTTCCTCTTTTCATTTTGTTGTTTTTGTCGTTTAAGTCATTGATGAGATCCTTTGAGAAAATGATAAGTGGGTGATGGCAGGCTGAATAACAGGTGTCCCCTGTCAATGGTGAAGCCCGAATATGGCTGCTTGACTCAGAGACCGTACTGTCCATTGTGACAGAGAAAGGGCTTCTCCGTAATATTTTTTGTTTGTCATCTGTCAGTCTCCTAAAACAGCACATTATTATTATTATTATTATTATCTATTTATTTATTTGTCTGTCTATTTGTTTATTTATTTATTTTTATCGCTAAATATTATTGTGCTCTTTTTTGCTTGTTTTGTTCCAAGTAATGTTTTGCTTTTGCTAAGAAACTAATATAAAGCTACATTTAATGAGCACCTAAAAACTTTTTTTTAAGCTAATTAAACAGCATAATTTCAAACCTCGTTAGTTTACTTCTAGTTTCGGACTCATTGTTTAGTCTGAAAATGATCTTGTATTGGAGCTGCATCTTTTTCACCATTCAGACTAACAGTAATTTAATGAGGGACTTAGGTCAATATTCAAGGTGCCTCTTCATCCATGCAGTAATTACACATTACAAAATAATTACACAGGTATAATTAAAATACATTTCATTATAAGTATCTGTCTGTCTGTCTGTCTGTCTTTCAGCTTCCAAACCCCCCTCCACAATTATAATCTCAGTAATGAATGTGCGAGAGAATAAACCATCATTTTAAAGATTTTATATAATTCTATTTATTATTCAGTTGAATGGCTGATAAATGTTATGGAGGGTATGCATTTTTGTATCTATCTGAATTGAATTTAGCCACAAATGAAATGAACAACTATTGATTCTTATCTATGTTTCACCTTAACTTCACTCTTAAGAAAATTATGGGCTGTAGATGTCAATGGTGACTCTGCTAACGGCCAGCTAAAGTGTGTGTATTTGACAGGGGGGGCTTGTGCTCTAGGTTTCCTACAAAGTAAATCCTCTCTCTCTCTCTCTCTCTCTCTCTCTATCCATCTATCTATTGATCTATCTATCATGAATTCCCTTTATACATGTCTAAGCATCATGTATGTATTATACTAGCGTGTTACCCTCTGTATGTACAGTGCTGTTTTTCTGTCCTGGAGCACTTACATCAAGAATGACATAAAAATCAAAGAAAATCTATCCTGTCGAATATAAATTGGTTACTTCTGCAAAAACGTCACTATACCTAGGTGTTTCCTGAACATTTTAAATTGTACCCCTAAATTGTGCAAAATTCCTATAAAAGCAAAAGCCATGTGTAGTTTTTAGCGCTGGCAATCTTTCAGCATTCTACACACTCTACAGTAAATTTATATCTATCTGTATTCTTTTCTTCCTCTGTTCCTTGGTTACCCAGAATTCATAGGCTGCTTGAAGAATCCCTATTTGTGAGGCGTCTAAATTGGCAGCATGGTTAATGGCTTTTTTTTCCTCTCCCTATATGTGTTTCCTACCTTCTATTAGCGCCGCCAGCTTTTGCCTCAGCTCTTTTCAGTCTGTGGAGCGTTCTAATTAATCCATTCCGGTTGTGTACTGTACCTGTTCAATTAGGAGGGAGTCAGATAGTCCCATTGTCTTGTTTTCAGAGGTTTCATTGTCCGCAGATGGAAGGCTGCAGAAGCTGTAGCGCCCTCTGCTGTTTGAACCAAAATAGCATGCTCTAAAGTAACATCCATGAAGAGGTGCAACCCTACATGGTCACATTGTTTTTATATGAAGTGTGCTCGGACTTCTGGTATGAACACTATGCATGTGTTTCCATAGCAATTACTTTAGAATTAACTACCTTTTTTTCAATATTCAGTAAGGGCACGGACAAGGCCAGCTGCCCCCAGGCTATATCACTTAATTATTTTGTGTTTCATCCTTTTTTTCTTTTCATTTTATGTACTTCTCAATTATGGTATCTGAATAACTTAGGGCGACTGTGTACTGGTTTAGAATAAACTTGCATTCAAATAGCATGATGCTCCTGTTTTACCTTCATGTTTTAGATACTATTTCAGGTATAAAATTTAAATCTAGAGTTTATCAGATCATATGTTTGCAAAAGGTACAAATAACTCTGAAAGCGAATGGTTCCTTGACTATGTGGTTGCCATGGGAGTCAAGGTGAGTTATGTTTTCATGCAGCTTTCTCATATAGAGCATTCATTCGCTAATCAAACTATATATCTTATAATTATATCTAATTACATCTATGCAGAACAATAGGTTAATTGATTTTTGAAGATCTAACAATACATCACTTGCACACTTATTTAAGTTAAATATGCATTTTACACTCAATGTAAATTAATCCATGCCTTGGTGGTAGAGAAAATTATTATATGTTTGCATTTGAACTGTCACGCCGGGGTTCGCAGCGTGCCTGGATGTAGGCAGCGTGGAGCAAAGCAAGGCGATAGGAGGCAGGAATATTCCAAGAGACGGGGTTTATTTACCAAATGACACGGGGTAAACGCTACAATACATCACAATGACAGACCTAGGGAGACTGTCTCAGACACGGACTAAATACAAAAGACTAACAGGAAACCAACAGGAAATGCATGATCACAATCAAACGAATGAACGACAGGTGGTTTCCATCAGGGATTGAACACGAGGAGCGAGGGGGTGCGGCACACACAGGGCTTGTACGGGTGGAGCATGACAGAACCCCCCCCCCCTAAGGCGCGAACTCCGGGCGCGCCTCAGGGAAGGGACGGACGAGACACAGGCAGACTGGACCTGGAAGACAAAACCAAAAACAGTTTAACAAGGGACAGGGAACGGGACAGAGACACAGAACAGACAGAGGGGCAACAGCCAGGACATAAGACCACACAGGACAGGGAACGCAGACAGGCAGACCAGGAAGGGAGACAGAGGCGGAACAACGGGAGGCGAGACAAACGGGCCAGGGGTGAACGGAGGAGGCACAGTGGGGCTAGGAGCAGAAACGGGAGGAACAGGGCGAGGAGCAGAGACTGTGTGGCCCACACAGGGAAGGGCGGAGGACAAGGGGGAGCCCGAGGGGCCCAAGACGGGCAACGGGTGGCGGCAGGAGGACCCGCGGGCGAAGGGGCAAAGGGAGCAGGAGGGGACCACAAGGGGAACACGGAGACGGGACGAGGAACAAACGAACGAGGGACAAAGGGAGCCGAAGGGGGAACCAGGGGAGGAGACGAGGGGATCCAAGGGACCAGGGACGGAGGGAAGGAGGGAGGAGAAGACGCGGAAGGCGAAGCCACAGGCCGAGCCGGCCAAGGCGCAGCCGAACGAAGCGCCGGAGGATCAGGGACCGCAGGGGCCCGAGGAGCCGACCTCGGGGCACCCATAGGCGACCGCAGGACCGAGGGCAGCCAGCCCGAGGACGGGCGACTGGACACCGCCGCGGGACCCGCAGGCGACCAAAGGGCCGGAGCCCCTAGCGACGACGGAGGCACCGGAGCCCCAGCCAGGGGATACTGCCGTGGCAGCGGGCGTGGCTGCCGGGAATGCGGCCGTGGCAGCGGGCGTAGCTGCCGGGAATGCAGCCGGGGCGACAGCGGGCGTTGGCACCGTCGAGCAGGGGGGCGTGGCCTCCCCCTTCCGCCTGGGGGGTATCGACTCGGTGGGCGTGGCAGCGGGCGTCGGCACCGTCGAGCGGGGAGGCGTGGCCTCACCCTTCCGCCTGAGGGGTGTCGACTCGGCGGGCGTGGCCGCAGGAGCTGGCGAGCTGATGAGCTGGGCAGCTGGAGCAGGCGAGCTGATGAGCTGGGCAGCTGGAGCAGGCGAACTGATGAGCTGGGCAGCTGGAGCAGGCGACGCAGACGCGGGGGCGTCCAAGGGCAGGGCGGCCGGAACGAGGTAACCCGCTCCAAGGCGAAGGGTCAGAGGACCCTCGTCCTCCAACTTTTTTCCCTTGCGCCTTTTCTTCTTCCCTGCGGC